>OU452304.1:24255003-24550003 GCA_911728475.2 Pterostichus madidus | reverse complement strand
GCAAGTAAGTGAGTCAAAAACGATGGATGGCCCAAAAAGGTAGAATTACAACGAGAGAATACGCTCTGTACAATGGTACATTTGCAATGGCAACCACTATGCCAGGCAGTGCCAGCAACAGCATCAGCGTTAACAGCTGAATTACTATCCGAGGGATGAAAATTATTACAATTACCAGTGGAAAAAAAATTACAATTATCAGAGGGAAGAAAATTACCATTACCAGAGGCAAGAAAATTACAATTACCAGAGGGAAGAACATTACAATTATCAGAGGAAAGAAAATTACAATTATCAGAGAGAAGAAAATTATAATTATCAGAGGCAAGAAAATTACAACTACTAAAAGAAAGAAAACTACAATTATGAGAAAGATAATTACTACAACTACCAAAAAGATGATGATGACATTCATTATAGAAGAAATCATAGTATTCAAAGATATGAAAATAAAGGTTAATGTTACCATTGCAGTGGCAACCATTATGCCAGGCATTAACAGCGTGAGCGTGTTGCTAAGATTCTATCGATATCTAGAAGTAATGTATACTTCGAACGAATTTTTTCGATTATGATAAATACTTGAACAGACAACCGTAACAGGATGCGCTTTGAGCTGGTAAAAGCAGAATTATGCATAAAACTTAATTTTGAGATGAGCTGTCGAGAATTTTATGAATTCATAAAAAAAAACAGAAAATAACGATCTTGTAGAGCTATGATGTCAAACAGGAAATTTACATGGAAAAATCTACACAAATAAATTATTTATTATACTTACACTATTTTGTATATTGTATATTCTTCTTCTAATTTACCTGTTTTTATTTTATACGTAAATTGTTATGTTTGTTTTTTATTAGTTATATGCATAATAACTACTCTGTAATCATAAGAATTGTATTTAATTTATAGGAATTTGTTAATTTATATAAATAAAAAATTTGCATATATATGTATGTGAGGTTTTTCTTTGGATTTTTTTAGTCATCGTCTCCGGGTGAGACTTAGTTCTTAGGTGGCAACCCTATGTACACAGAAGGTAAAACACTGAATAATTACAGAGGATGTGCAGCCAATAGCGAATGCATCATACAGAATGCCGTTCAGTCAAAAGAAACCCTTAAAGAAAGAAATCAAGAAAATGTTTGATGCGGGGATGATAGAGCCATCTGATTTTCCATGGTCAGTACCAGTTGTTATGGTACCCAAGAAATCAAAGAACGGCGAAAAGAAAATCAGAGTTTGCATAGACTTTCGAGGCTTAAATTCAGTAATAAAATGGGACTATTTGCCTGTTGCTAATATGCAAGAGACTTTGGACTAGTTAGGAGATGTAAACACAACACTAGATGTATCTTCATGATATTGACATGTTCATTGGGAAGGACAGGACAAAGAGAAAACAGCATTTACGATAGAATTTTTTTATTAACGGATGCCAGTGGAAAAGCAATCAATGCTATTCTAAAAAAAAAAAATTAAGGATATGAGAGACCGACAGCATTCGCTAGCCGACAATTACAGAAAGTCGAGATGAACTATACCACATCAGAATAGGAATGTTTAGTCGTATGCTGGAGAATAAAACATTATCGTTGCTATTTATATGGTAGTAAATTCACCTTCAAAACAGATAACAAACTATTGAAGTGGTTGATGACAAACAAAGGCAGCAATTTACGTGTAGCATGATGGGCGCTTACACTGAGTGAACACGATTTTGGAATAATGCATAGGCCAGAGAAGAAACACATTAATGCTGACGTATTATCGCGGATACCAGAAAATATGATTGACGTAAAAGTAAAAAATTACGAGCCGAGTTGGGACAGATATACGATTTTAAAGATACAAGAAGAGAAATAAAGCAACTTAAAAATAAGAACAAATTCTTCACACATACCGACGGTTTGCTGTTAAATAAAAACAGGTGATAAGAGACATCACAAACTAGTGGTGCCAGTATTTATGAAATTCCAAGTGATGCATGATTACCACAATCTGCCATATGCCGGACACGAAGGGTACGAGGGCAGGGTGAAAAGTCCCTGAAAAATTAAACAAGAAATGATTTATTTGGTCAAAATATATTTTATTTTTCAACATAATCTCCTTGTAGCTCGATACACCTCGTCCAACGTTTTTATAATTTTTCGATCCCTTCTAAATAATACGATTTTGACAATCCTTCAAAACAGGCGTTTGTCTCAGCGATGATCTCATCGTTGAAGCCAAATCTCTTTCCGCCGAGCCATTTCTTCAAGTTTAAAAATAGATAAAGATCGCAGAGAGCCAAAAAGTCCTTTTTGCGCTTGAACACGCCAAACACGCCTTTGAACTTGTCACACAGTCGCGCTTGTTGTCAACAGAGAGCAAATGCGGCACCCATCTGGCAGATAGCTTTCTCATATCCAAAAATTTATGCCAAATGTTCCGTACCCGTTCGGTTAAAATGCTCGTAGCCTCAGCACTCTCGTGCACTTTAACTCGCCGATCGTCCAATATCATACCATGGATTTTATCGACGATTTCTGGCATTGTAACCTCAATTGGACGACTAGAACGTTCGGCATCCTTTGTGGTCATACTACCACAACGAAAATCAGTAAACCACTTGTGAATCGTGCCAATCGATGGTGAGGAGTCCCCATAATGTTTAACAAGCGATGCTTTTGTTTGTGTAATGTTTTTTCCACGCAAGAATTAATGTTTAATCAAGACGCGAAATTCACATTTTTCCACGTTTTCAAAATCTTCAAGGTTACTTGCTTTTGATGGGCGTCAAACCAGAACTGAATGATATATCAGTCTGAAAATTTTAATGCGTTCTGGCGCCATCCGTTTTATTTTCCAGGGACTTTTCACCCTGCCCTCGTACTTATTCATTGTCATCTAAAACTAAGAAGGAAGTTCCTTATTTGCCCCACTGTATCGTGTTTTCATTTTTATTCTATATATTCATTAGATGATGTATTTGAGAAATCGATTTTTTTTAAAAAGCGGGATTTTTACATTTTCTAACGTAACTGCCCACAGTTTTCATATCCAAAAATTTATGCAAAATGTTTCGTACCCGTTCGGTTGAGATGCTCATAGCCTCGGCCATCTCGTGCACTTTAACTCGTCGATCGTCCAATATCATACCATGGATTTTATCGACGATTTCTGGCGTTGTAACCTCAATTGGACGACCAGAATGTTCGGCGTCCTTTGTGATCATACTACCACAACGAAAATCAGTAAACCACTTGTAAATCGTTCCAATCGATGGTGAGGAATCCCCATAATGTTTAACAAGCGATGCTTTGGTTTGCGTAATGTTTTTTCCACGCAAAAATAATGTTTAATCAAGACGCGAAATTCACTTTTCCATGTTTTCAAAAATCTTCAAGGTTGCTTGCTTTCGATGGGTGTCAAAACAGAACTGAATGATATATCAGTCTGAAAATTTCAATGCGTTCTAGTTAAAGATGGTACATCATTGTAGCGCCATCTGTTTAATTTTCAGGGACTTTTCACCCTGCCCTCGTAGTAAAAGCTAACACTGAAGCACTCGTAACTACAGCTAGGCGATCTTTGGATTTAGAAATCGATCTCTGATCACGAGATAAAATCGATTTATCGTGATTGATTAATCTGATTGATTCTATCGATTTATTGCAAATTTTTTCACTATCACTATCTTCCAAATTAATTATAATTTTATTAGATTCATTGTTAATGTCAATCATGATTGACAAAATTTGAAGAAAGCAAGTAATTACACTAAAGAAAATTTAAATACTACTTAACAATGCAACGCCACTGACCCATACATAATTTTGTGCTTAGCACTATTGAGTAGGGATAAGGTCTCAATTTGGTCTTCTGCGCATCCCACCCTCTCGTCTAGTTCCGTGACGGCGGCAGTATAAATACATAATACAATTCGATACATATAAATACAAACAATTCTCTACGCTTAAAATTTTAAAAATTCGATACATTCAAAGCTTTATAGATATGACCAGAAGCAAATGCCCACAAAAAAGAATTCTAGAATTTGTTACGCTTGCATAGTACTTACTTCCTTGAAATTTTCAAACAAAATTATAAACCGAGGAAAAAGTCACAGGGAGTCAAACTAGTCATTTTTCAGAAAAATGAGTATATTTGAATAGCTGTAACTTTTAAAATGTTTAAGATAAAGAGACGGTTAAAAAAAATTTAAAATCTATAAAACCAATGGAAAAAAATGAAATATCTAAAACTTATTTATCTTGAAAATTGTACATTTGGCAGCAGTTTAAAGATAGGGCTGACCGAAAAACAAAGAGAATGAGAGCAACCGGAAGTCATTAGGTTAAAATTCAAGAGTACAGCGAATTTTCTAAAATAGGCTAAAAACAGCTAATTTTCAAAAATTGATGGGCCATATCTCGGGTCCAGGATGTTGCTAGTGGGTTCTAAAATTTCAGCAAAATCGGAACACCCTTTGCGCAGCATTATTTCAAATAGTAAAAAACAAGCTCATATATATATATATATATATATATATATATATATATATATATATATATATATATATATATATATATATATATGAGCTTGTTTTTTACTATATATATATAGTATCATTAAACACAACGTAGGACTATAAAATATTAATTTATACTAGACGATCTTACAGTTATTAAAATTAGTTCATTATCATTATTAATCTAGTCCGTAGATTTCTACGGACTGTTAGAATTAGTTAAGTGGGGACGATTATTTTATTCTTAAATATCGTGTACTGTTACAATATATATATATATATATATATAATCGTCCCCACTTAACTAATTCTAACAGTCCGTAGGAATCTATGGACTAGATTAATAATGATAATGAACTAATTTTAATAACTGTATGATCGTCTAGTATAAATTAATATTTTATAGTCTTACGTTGTGTGATACTATAAAACAAAGTACAATGACCTACGTTGTGTTAAATAAATGTAACCCTCAATAGTCCGTAATACGAAGTAGCTGTCAATGGTGGGGGATTCAGGAAAGGTTGAGTTGAGTGAAAGATGTATATTCTTTTCAAAAGACATGACGGTGACGTCATACCTTGTGTATTTATTGAAAATTAAGTAACCAAAAAACATCATTTATTTAACGAATTTAGAACGAACAGCGTGATTCGAACACAAAGTTCTGTCGTGAACATAATAGCTCTCTGGTATTTACCTTACGCAAACGGGAAAAACACGACATAAAAACCCCAAGCAGAGAGACGAACCAAATCATTAAAATATTCTCAAAATAACTCGTACATCTAAATTACAGATTTTATATAATTCATTCAGAACATAACAGAAGTAATACTTCGAGCCGCGCCACAATAATTTGCCAATACATTAATATCTGGATCAGTAAAATAAAGGTAATAATTAAAATGATATCATTGTGACAGTACTTTAGTAACAAACAATAAGCAACTATTTAATTAGGAATTTACTCCGCGTACAATAATTAGCCCCGGTTACGTCGAGTTGCTACTCTCGTGAGAAAGTAACAATTAAAACTGACGTATGTCACTAAGTCCAAAAGTTCACGTAAAAGGTATTCTGGGTAAGAAAGAAAATTCACCCGTGCCCGGATGCCGATAGCACTGAATGTGGTTGTAGAGGGTGATAGCGTGCCCGGATGCCGATAGCACTGCATATCGAATTAGGAAGGTTCACCCGTGCCCGGATGCCGATAGCACTGAGTGTGGTTGTGAAGGGTGATAGCGTGCCCGGATGCCGATAGCACTGCATATAGAATTAGAAAGGTTCACCCGTGGCCGGATGCCGATAGCACTGAGTGTGATTGTAGAGGGTGATAGCGTGCTCGGATGCCGATATCACTGCATATCTAATTAGGAAGGTTCAACCGTGTCCGGATGCCGATAGCACTGAGTGGTGATAGGGAAGGTGATGGAACTTCTGAACTTACTGACATAGAGTCAGAGTGGAGACCCCGGAGAGTCTCCTCGATTGAGGCAAATTGTGCAGTTTATATACTCTACTCGTCCTCTCGTTCCTGCACCCCGATGGTCTAAGGTGGATGCACCCTCTTCACTCCTCCGCCGAAATTGGCGTGGGTTCCTCTCTACACCTCGGCTCTGAAAGTGTCATGGGTTCCCGTCTCACCCCCTCATGGGGGGTAGCGTCAGGCACTGTTTAATATTTTTCATACCAAGCTGAAACAAAGAAAGGCCACACATGTCCGTATCGCACATATTCCTAAATACCACCAAACTAGATTCGAATCATGTTGACTTTGCGCCAGGGGCGTACCGAAGATTCTTGCCCGAGAATGCTAGTAGAACAAAAGTATAACATATTTGCGAATGTTCTCACTGGAGTTGTAATATACGTCTAAAATTATGCATCTAAAGTTCTATTCCCTAGTTTTCTTATATTAATTCACAATTAATAAAGAGGGTAGATAATAATGGTTTTACTATAAATTCAGATACGCCACTGTTCAATCAGCATCACATACTGTCCTCAGAATAGGAGATTTTTTCTACCGACGAAGTAAGGGCTGCTGCGTCATACGTATCTCGGCTGGTAGAACTCACAAAATCAAAAGTACAGTTACATTAATGTTAAATGTAATGTTAAATGTTTGTTTGTTTGTCCCATATGCGTTCTTATATCATTCATCCGATTGCGATGAAACTTTGGTAAGTCATTGTGCGCACGCCCGCGAAGGTTTCTGACTTAGCACGGCTAGCTATCCTGAAAAGATTCAAATTTGGTATAGGCATAGATAAGAATCAATCTTAACATATAGACATAACAAACTTCCAATTCGCCGTATTCCCAAACGCGGTTCGAGTTTGCGATCTCCGTATAGTTAAGCAGATGCTTAACTGTTGCGAAATATAAAATGCTGCATATCAGTATATTATTGATATATAATGAAAGCCTATTATTTAAAAAAAAGTAGATTAATATTTTTTTTCTGGATCTTACGGTATTTACATACATACATACATACATACATATCTACACGCTATATCGCAACAAATGGGGTAGTACAAACTCTAAAATCACTCATAAAATATTCACTCATTACATTCATCAACTAATCAGCCCTCGTCAAACATTATCATCCAAACACACCACCCTCACTTTACCTAAAAATGAAATATTCATATATTATTATAAAAAATTTGGAAAAATAATGTTCATTTTGTTGATAATAACGACTTTTATCTAAATATTGTGTTATTACATCGATTTTGTAATTTCTACTGCACAAAAAGTATTTAAAAATTATAATGGCGGAATTCCTAAATGTCCAAGTAAATTACGATGTCAATGCCATCAATTTCAACATTCAAAACAAAATACCAGGCGGTGCGACAACGTATAAGTGCATCGATACTACAATGAATTAAGACAAAGTTGTCAATTATCCAACTGAATTCTTGAATTTACTTGATGCCGCACATTTTAACATTAAAAATTGGGATGCCTATCATTCTTCCACGAAAGATCTATCCACCACGACATTCTAACGATACCAGGCTTTCAGCGAAAGAGATGATGAATAATATCATTGAATGTATAATTTTAAATGCAAAATTTAATGGAGAAAATGCCACGCATCCCAATGATTCCGACCGATATGCCATTCGAATTCAATCGTTTGCAGTTTCCGATATGACACGCATTTGCAATGACCATTAACAAAGTACAGGGACAATCACTACAAGTTTGTGCACTAAATTTGGAAAATTTATGCTCCTCACATGGACAGCTGTATATGGCATGCTCACGAATCGGAAAACCTTCTGATTACGTACGTCCAAAGAGAAAAACAAAAATATTGTGTATTCAAAAGCACTTCAATAAACAAAATTAAACACGAACACTTTCTTATACATATATATATATATATATATATATATATATATATATATATATATATATATATATATATATATATATATATATATATATATATATATATAATTTGTGACACTTTCGGTTCCGAATCCGCGGAATGAAAACGCGAGTTACAAAACCGCGAATAACTCGCGAACGCAGGCTCGTACTTGCTTGCCGTGTTCACCGCGGATGCAATGCTCTCCATCTCACCCGATTTCCTACTTTTAAACCAAATCCAAATTTCCGCGATCCAGTTACCAAAACATCCTATCATTTAGCCTATCATGTTTTTGGAGCGATTGACGGAGCTCCAGGCCAGTTACGATATCGCAGAAGAACATCTGCTTACTGCCCGGCCCGAGCTGCTTCAAGGGAATACGATATTATGGTATCGTAACCATCGCGACATCTGCACCACGTGGAAAAAGTTCCTTCAGCTATTTCACAACTATTTCATCCCCGACATGAAGTATAAGCTGGTGGAACTCATCACTCGACAAATCCACCGGCCGAAGAGTCAGGACATGACTACGTCATCGCTGTCCAAACGAGGATACGCCGCCACGGAGGGTTTAGTGCTGAACAGCAGCTCCAGCGCCTCTACCGAAATCTGCGGCCCGAATATCGGCAGTATATACGCCGCCAGAACTGCCACACGGTCATTGTCCTGCTCAAGGAGATCCGGGAAGTAGAAGGGGTCCTGCGGAATCTCAGTGTCACGGCACGATCCAATCATGGGTCCGTATCCCACGAGCAGCTCACCGCCAATCACGCAGTGGTATACGATCCAGGGCGCATCTGCTGGCATTGCGGCGGCACGGACCACTTTAGAAAGGAATTCCGGAATCCACCCAAGGAATTCTGTTCACGCTGCGGGAAGAATTGCGTGCTGTCTCGCAACTGTCCATGTCCGTGAAACGCCAGACCGGCTGGCACACACGACGGCCATGCCAACCGGTTCCACAACAACTCCCAGTATTACTTGCCGTCCACCAAAGCGACGACAACCGGGTGCACCTGACAGTCCCACCGCAGCCCTCGTCGATACCGGGTCGACCCCACATATATCCGCCCACTAGTACCTGTCCCAGGGAGTACCACGTCAAACATCTTCCGTCCACCAAGCCGAGATGGTCAAAGAGAAAACGACAAAGATCACCGAGAGATTTGATATCTGCGCCTTCATTCAAGGGGTCACACAAAAGATCCCCGTCTTGTGCCTCCCCACCCTAGTTGACCCATTTTTTAAGCGTCTAGACCAGAATCTCCCCTTAAAAGGGGAGTGCCTTTTGATAGTCTCGGATTATCCGTGTACATGATGTGCGAGAGAACTTGAAAAAACATGCATTTTGGGGCAAAATAAAATGAGAGTGTAGAGGCTTTGTAATTTTTAAGAAAAATATCTACTTTAGTTTTGACATTTGTCTGTGGACATGTCGCATTTTTAATTATAAATTATTTAAATATTAAATTGTTTAGGATACTTTTGAAATATTTGACGCATATTGGGGGAATGACGGGACATTTATATCATTATTACATATTTGGAATATGTATATATAAAAAGTAAATTTTTGACAGTACGTTATGAATTTTGTTTAAAAACAAAACGCCAAATTGCCAAGTTTTGTAAATTATATAGGTAAACCCAACCAAATTTGTTCTGGGTACAGTAAAACCAGGCAAATTTTGTTCATGGTAGTGTACATTAAAAAAATAAACAGGTAACTAGAATTGGAATTGTTTTTGAAACTCAGAAATTTTTTATCGACCAGACACGTACAAAATTGTATATTATACGATCGGCAATTGTTTTAGTGAAAGTGCACGAAATCCTACCGTGTTTGGTTTCAAATGAAAGGTCTTGTAAAGGGTTCGCGTTCAAAATTTAATACTTTTCGATCGTCAACTGTCTCAGTAAAAGTGCTTCAAAGCCTATCGTGTTTAGAATCAAGTGAAAGGTCTTTTTAAGGGTTTGCGTGTAGAATCGGATTGATTTTTATCAATTATTTTAGTGCAAGAGCTTTAAAACCTATCGTGCTTGGCATTAATTAGAAGGATAGACGTGGAGAATTGAAAAGTTTTAGATCAGCAATAATTAAAATCATATTGTGTCAATTATGGTACAGAAGTAAATCCTATTTCAGTGTCCGTGGAACCTAGCGTGAAGGCCTGGCTGATCGTTAGCCCATATATTTAAAGCCGTAGGGGCATATATATATATATATATATATATATATATATATATATATATATATATATATATATATATATATATATATATATATATACGAGGATGGTCCGATAAGTACTTAGCCTACAAAAGAATCACAAAAATTTTGGAGAAGTGGCGATTTATTTTTCAACATAATCTGCTTTGAGTTCGATACACTTGATCCAGCTATGCTCCAACTTCTTTAACCCGTCTGAAAAATATGTTTTCTGGAGGCCTGCAAAGTAGGCCTCCGTGGCGCGATAACTGCCTCATTCGACTCAAATTTTTGCCCGGCGAGGAACTTTTTCAAATTTGGAAACAAAAAAAGTTGCACGGGGCCAAATCCGGAGAATACGGTGGATGGGGCAGCAGTTCATAGCCTAATTCTATCAATTTGGCCGTGACGACGGCGGAGGTGTGTGCCGGAGCATTGTCATGGTGAATGAGCACTCGTTTCTTCGCCAAATGGGGCCGTATTTTCTGCAATTCGGTGTCGAATCGGCCCAATAATTCGGCATAGTAGAGCTCTGTGATCGTTTTGCCCTTCTCCGGGTAGTCGATGTAGATCACACCTTGTGAATCCCAGAAAACGGTGGCCATCTCCTTTCCGGCCGATAGAACAGTCTACGTCTTCTTTGGAGCACGTTCGCCGGGTAAAGTCCACTGTTTCGACTGTTCCTTGGTTTCTGGTGTGTACCAGTGTACCCATGTTTCGTCGACGGTCACGAAACGACGCAGAAACTCCTTCGGATTGCGCCTAAACATCGCCAAACTCTGCTCTGAAGTAATCTCACGGATGCGCTTGTTGCCCGGAGTGAGCAAACGCGGCACCCATAGCGCCGACAGTTTTCTCATGCCCAATAATTCATGCAGGATATGACCCACGCGGTCTTTTGAGATGCCTACTGTCTCAGCTGTTTTTAAGTTATCTAGTCCTAGTAACAGGGCCGGCGCGTCAAAATATGCCGCGTAAGGTGAATACAACTCTTACCGCCCTCCCACATATTAAAAAAATTAATAAACCGATGATATATTTTATTTACTTAACAAATAAAAAACAAATGTAATTCTAATAACAATATTTACACAAAATAATATAGGTATAGACACTTTGAAAAAAATATATAAAAATATTACTTATACAAAAACAATAACTTATAAATAAAACAAAAAAATTAAAAATTTACTCTTCTGGCTTTCTCCTTTGCAAAATTATGAATGATGTCGTCGTAGTTTATTTTCTCTGTTATTTCATGTTCTATGGCTAATATAGATAGATTTATTAATCTTTGTTGGGCTATAGAAGATCGCAAATAATTTTTAATTATTTTTAATTTAGAGAACGAACGTTCTCCATTGGCAACGGTAATAGGTAAAGTGAGCAATATTCTTAAGGAAACAATAATATTAGGAAAATTTTCAGATAAATTATTTCTTTCTATATAATTCACTGCATCCAGCGGTGTCATACCTGTTAATATATTTCGCACAACTTGTAATTCGTTAGACAAATTTAAAGGTCCTATATCGTCTGTTAGGTACATGTGCAAATCCTGGCAATTTTTAAGAATTTCGTCTGAATTTTTTTGCGATAATAGTGGAATATCATATAAAAATTCAAAAATTTTATTATGATTTTCCAATTGTGTAAATCTTTCTGTAACAGAATTAGTACAAATATCTAGGAGATAATTAAAAACTTCAACTTCAAATTTTTTAGACGGATTTTCTATTGGTTTATCTGTTCATTCGTAAATAAATAATTTGCTTTTACGTCTAATGGGGTGGCTAGCTCAGTGGTATGAAGTCGGCCTGTGGATCCTGAGAACCCTGGTTCGATTCCCACAGGCGACAAACAATTTTCATAATTTCAAAAACTACCCCTGTGGCTCCTCCACCACTAACATCTTTGGGGGCCGTGATTTGACGACTGGTAACCGCACTTCACGCGAAAAATATATCACTTACCGAGATCTGCTTCGGCAGAGTGCCACATCCAGTAATGGGTTGAAGGCGTGATGATATATTTATTTATTTTTTTTACGTCTAATTCTAATTGAAAGACTACTTTCAAAATCTGCATTTATTTCCATTTCATTAGTTATTTCTTTAGCTTTACAAATTACTTGCTCCAAACTATTTATACGAAATTCCTTTCAGAAACAAATTTACGCTATTTAATATTTTAACACATTCTGATAAAATCATATTTGGGCTTTGTAAAAGTTTTGACGCTATATTAATTTTAGCTAAAACTTCATACCAAACAATAATATTGCAAATAAATTTGAAATTAGAAATTTTATTTGCTACAGATGTACTTATGTTTCTAGTTTCGCGATCCCTCTCTTTGTCCAAAGAAATCAGCGCATCATAAATATTAGTCAAATCATACCTTAGTGGTTTAATAGCTTCTACTCTGCTTTTCCAGCGTGTAGCACTAACGCATTTTACAGTGAACGATTTTATGTGTGTTTTTAATATAGCCCATCTAAACGCAGAACTAGAAAAGAATACAAACAATTATTGAATAATTGAAAAAAAATTACTTAGTTCACCAGATTTTTTGGCTGCGTCGTTTACAACTAAGTTTAAAGAATGACACGAACAGGGAACGAAAAGGCCTATCTAAAATTCGTTTTTGCGCACCAGAATGCAAACCTTTCATGTTTGCACCATTGTCGTATCCCTGGCCACGTATATTTTAAATTTTGAGCCCTAATTTATCTAATTCTTGCAAAATTAAATCAGTTAAACTCTCCCCAGTAGATGATTCTGCATGTAAAAATTTGATGAAATATTCTTTAGGAACAAATTCTTCACTATCTTTATTTAAAACGCGAATAACAAGAGACATTTGTTCAATTCTACTAACATCTGGAGTGCAATCCAAAATAATGCTGTAATTTTAGCCTCTATAATTTCCGAAATAATAGTAGCACGTACTTTTTCTCCCATTAAATTTATTATGTTATTTTGAATTCCTTTGCTCAAATAATGAGAACAATTGGGATCTTTTGAAACTCTGTTTAAATACCCACTAATAAATGGATTAAATTTTGCCAAAAATTCAATAATTTTCAAAAAATTTCCATTATGATGTGCAAATAATTTATCCGAACTTCCTCTGAGAGCTAACATTTGTGATGCGCATAATTGAATTGTTGCTATAATAGCTTTTAATACCTCTTGCCAATATTGCTGTTCCAATTTCAATAATCTCTGATGTTCTCTATCAATAGTTTTGCCAGTTTTTAACCGTACATCCAATTCCATCCACTTTTTGTAACATTCCATATGATCCAATTAGAATAACCAAACATCGACCAATTTCTAGCCATATGGTCTGAATTATTAAATAACAAGCAAGAAAAACAGTACACAGAATTGGTTTTTTCACTTTAAACTAACCATTTCTTTCTAATTTTTCGCCATTTGACATAATTCTTTCATAATGTACGTCCGAGAAATGTCTTTTATTCAAATCTTTCGGAAAATTAGAACCTCTAATTTGAACAGGGCCTTTTTCTACTAATAATTGCCTTTGCAATCTGCTGGATCATCGGAAAAGTTGTCAATAAAAGTTTCTGGCTTAATTTCTTCATTTATTTCTCCTCTTCTATGTTCTTTATTTTCTTCGTCTATTTTTGTTTCTTTCGTCTTCTTTCTTTGCTTGTCTATCTTCTTTAATTTCCTTTTCTTTGTTTTCTTCTTTCTCTTCTTCATTTTCCTCCTGTCTAATGAAATATGAAGATGACGAAAAAATTAATTTTTCTATTGAACCGGACAGTTTTTTTTGTTCTGCCGTTTTTGCCAACTTTTTCTTTTGGTATGCACTCCCGGATAACTTCTTTCGTTTTAATTCGCTCATTCTGTAAATATTAATTATTTTTAGGCTAGACAATATTAAAAGTTAATATTATTGTGATATATGACTTCTAACAAAATACAATGACATAGATACTTACGTTCCTTTTTATAAACGTGAAATATATACGTACACAGTGCACGAATAAACGCTGCCTGGCTGCCTGTAAATACTCCCTTTACAAGTTATGGAAATTGCGCCAAGCGGCTGGGCGACATGCGACATCTTTTATCTAGTAGTTGAAGGTAGAACTAAGAATCGGTGAAAACTCGAACAATATAATCATTTTTAAAAAGTAGAATACCGCACGAAAAATTCGCTGCTACAGAAATATGCCGCTCTAAAAATATGGCGCCGTAAGGCGATCGCCTGTCCGACCAGGCGCACGTGCCGGCCCTGCCTAGTAAAATGTCGAACTGGTTATGAAAGTCAAATAAGTGATATTTAAGGGCAGTATTGTGTTTTTTGAATAATTTTGAACATGGTAACAATAAACTAAATTTTTCAGTTGAGGTTCCGTATGCTGTAGTTATTTTAAAAGGATCGTATCTAATTTCATTATTAAAATATTTATTTGCAATTTCTGGTTTAATGAACGAGCGTGTGCTACCTGTATCGAGTAAAACTTCGCTTTGTCTATGGAGAAAATTTAGTGATTAAATTACATTTCCGAAGCATCTATTTCTAAAAAATTATTTGGATCAGGATTCTGTTCTATTTCATAATTTTCACTGTCTATTTCTGGTTAGTAAATAACAGCGCTAGTATCATCAGTAGCGAGTTCATCGTTTATTTCGTTTGTTTCAGTGTTAAGCAAATATTCTGTTGTAAAGTATGTCTCTGTTGTGTTTGGGGGTATTGACGGTACGCGAATCGTTGAGGTCGTGGTCCGGGTCTAGGTACAAATGTCTGTCTTATGCTTACACTCATGGGTGTATGTTTTCGGAATTTTTGATAGAGGTTTGATTTGAATACGTTTGGTTTTGTATTCTGAATTTGTTGGGAAGTATGATTATTTATATTATTTGGGAATGGATGGTACATTAACTGAGGATTTTGTTTGAATGCGGGTCTGTTCTGTGTGTTATAAATTGTTTTAGTTTGGATGTCATGTTGAATTTTTGATTTACGCGCGAAAAACTTTCTAACTGGAAATCGTTAGTTAGCTTAAAAGAATTCTTACCGCATAATTTTGAAAATATCCTATTAAAATTTCATGTTCTTCCAAATTTATTTGGGTGGATGTATATGCGATTTGTAAATTTAATATTTCTTTAAATCGGTTATAAAATTCAAATGCCGATTCGTTATTTTGTTTCAATTCTGTTATTTCGATATTAAGTGTATAGCAGTCTCGTTTATCAGAGTATATGTCTAGTAAAGCTTTTTTTTTAGATTTGCCCAGTTAGCGACGGTGCAAGTTGCAAAATTCGAAGTAGTTTCACCCTTAATTTTTGACAATATGCTTGCCATTAAATACCCGTTTTGAAAGTCACTGAGGTCTGCTACATTATATAATTTATTTACTAACTTCTCGCATACTTCTATAAATCTAGACAATAGTTTTGTATCTCCATGAAATTCGGGGATCATATCTAAATACTCTTTTTTGAGTGTGGGGATTGTCATATCTGCTATATTTAAGTTATTAATATCTTGAATCAAATTTGTGACGAAGTAGATCGTCACAATGTTTGAAAACCGCGAAATTGTTTTCTTCGATCGCGATATAATTCCGAAGCCGGACCTGGCAAACTAATTAAGCGCGGCAAGTAACAGATTTCGTTCAAAATTTGACAGCGCGTACATTTCCGTGTTCCGCGACCGGCAAGCCTATGTTGAACCAAGTCGGGAGGTTTTTACCCCAGTTTCCTTCTAAAATCAAACCACCCATTTGGTTAACATAGGACGAGCCGCCGCCAACCTAACCCGACGCGTTCAATTAACTTTTTTTTGACTATAAATACGCGATCGGAACATCGACCGGCAGTCAATCGCAGTCTGTGTTTTACGACTTGAAACCGATCGACTACAGAAAGCGTGTCTCACGTCTCACCGGCGAGCTCTCCATCTTCCCTCGTGGAAGTACCATACCGTACCGTCATCATCACCGTCACCGTCGCCGCCGTCATTTCCGCCAGATTCCCGACCAGTGGTAAGTTCCATCCTATTTTGTTTTACCTATCAAATACCGGTTTGACCGTCCAGCGCCACGTACACTGTATCCGAGGTCGAGTCTCGCACATTTGTTCATTCAAACCGGCCTTTGTTTTTCCTATTCTTGTGTAGTGCTCTGAGTGTTTCGTGCAAGTGTCAAAATAACTACCTCACCACTCTGCTACCGTTCCTTCACCTGTGTGTTCTCCCACCCTCACCGTTACCGTTGCATCGCTCCTAGCTGGACTCAGCGCAAGTCGCCCGACCCCCGCATCGTCACCGTGCTGAGTCGCTCACACGTGGACGCCGCGGCGTGGCCGACGCCTTTGCCGCGAGTCACGGCTACGGCCGTGCACCGTTCCCCCACTCCTCCCCGCTCCTACCTGGCATCACATCATTTCTCACTCATCATCATGCGTCACCATATCATCGCCGCGACGCCTTCAGCGTCCTCATCCGTTCGCCATATTGCCGCGACGCCGTCACCGCATTTCCGTCACAATGTTTATCGCACCGCCGGCCACCGGGTTTGCCCCAGCGATTAAGATTGCCGCACCTGAGAGTATTCTACCGCCTCCCTGGCACACAACTAACCTGCAAAGGAATAAATAAAGGTTATTTTATTGTTACACTAAATTTGCTGTGTTTTCTTTGTTTTACTACAACCATACCCTATTTTACTCCGACCGGATTGCTATCCGAGCAATTGGTGCCCGAGCAAACCGCTGCCAATTTGTTTTGCCGTATCGCTGCCAGATACGTCGCAAATTTTCTATTACTTAGTTAGTTTCCGATAAACTATGGGTTGGTGAATTACAAGAAACAACTGAATTTGTGTCTGTACTATCTGAATCTGACTGGTGCTGACTGATATTTCTAAAGGACATAATTACTTACAGAATTATTATCAGCTTGTCCATGGGCTTCTGGTTCGTATAAAGCGAGACTGGAGTCCTAGGATGTCGACTAGCAGCTCTGTATGCAGCAGAGCTGGGGATCTTGATGAGCGTCACGCTAGATGGCCCCCTATCTCAAATCTTTTCAAAATTTTGTGCACAGTTAGTGCTAGGTTTGTTCTAGTTTTTTCCAGATTCCTAAAGTTTATTCTATTCATATACACAAGTTATTAATAAACACTATTGAAGAAGCTGTTAGCACTAGGTGAAACATTGTAGAATAAATTAAACAAAAAAACACTCTGTTAGTTTCACAAAATAAAAGAAAATACTTTATTGTACAATTTCGGCTGTTAGGCCATCATCAGAAGAATAATACAAGTTATTAACAGTTGACATGGGGAATCCAGCGCGACACTAAGAGTAAACCTAATTAATCTTTCCAGTTTTTAAAAACCTTTTGATATGAGGAGTTAGTGCTAGGTTTGTTCCACTTAGATGTTAATTTTAAAAGTTTGTTCTATTCATATACACATGTTATTAACAATTGAATTGGGTAATCCAGAGTGACACTAAGAGAGAACCTACCTAATCTCTTCAGTTTAAAAAAATCTTTTTATATGAGGAGTTAGTGCTAGTTTTGTTCTGCTCAGATACAAATTTCGAAAGTTTATTCTATTCATATACACAAGTTATTAATAAACACTATTGAAGAAGCTGTTAGCACTAGGTGAAACATTGTAGAATAAATTAAACAAAAAAACACTCTGTTAGTTTCACAAAATAAAAGAAAATACTTTATTGTACAATTTCGGCTGTTAGGCCATCATCAGAAGAATAATACAAGTTATTAACAGTTGACGTGAGGAATCCAGCGTGACACTAAGAGAGAAACTATCTAATATATTCAGTTTTTAAAAATCATTTTATATGAGGAGTTATTGCTAAGTTTGTTCTGCTTAGATACAAGTTTTGAAAGTTTGTTCTATTTATATACACATGTTATTAAAAGTTGACGTGGGGAATCCAGCGTGACACTATTTGAGAACCTATATAACCTATTCAGTTTTTGAAAATCTTTTTATATGAGGAGTTAGTGCTAAGTTTGTTTTGCTTAAATACAAATTTTTGAAAGTTTGTTCTATTTATATACACATGTTATTAACAGTTGACTTGCGGAATCCAGCGTGATATTAAGAGAAAATCTACCTAAGATATTCCGATTCTATAAATATTTTTATATGGGGAGTTAGTGCTAGGTTTGTTCTACTTAGGTACGAATTTTGAAAGTTTGTGCTTCTCATCAAATCTAAATGCACAAAGATGACATTCAAAAAACAGCTTTCAATACGGAAAATGGTCATTATAAATTTCTCAGAATTCCATTTGGTCTTAAAAATGCACACGTCACCTTCTAGCGCGTTATGGATAATGTTTTAAGAGGTTTGACAAATGAAATTTGTATTGTGTATCTCGACGATGTTTTAATACTCAGCACAAGTCTACTAGAACATATGGAAAATTTAAGAACGGTATTTAAAAGATTACATAAAGCTAATTTAAAAATTCAAACCGACAAATCTGAATTTCTTCAAAAAGAAGTTGCATACCTAGGCCATATTGTACCTAATCCGGACAAAACTAAAGTAATTAAAAATTACCCTCTGCCAAAAACAACCACGCAAATAAAAGCATTTTTAGGATTACTTGAGTATTATCGCAAATTCATTAATAACTTTGCAAAACTAACCAAACTTTTAACTAAATGCCTCAAGAAAAATGCAGAAATAAAGATACGGAGTGAGAAATTAGAGTTTATAATGTCATTTGTATTTTAAGATAAGTTCCATGGGACCTAATTAGTGCAGATGTGTACGGAATTTTTGTAATCGACGCGAACAAAAATCTAGTAATTTTCTTTGGTTTTCTATAGTGTATATCTGACTTGTGCATTTTCTCCTCCTGTTTAAAAAAACAGATTATAGTATAATTTAATATTTAGATTTTACGGTTTGAACAGTTGGTATCACCACACCTAACCTTAAATGTCAAACGTCAACGCTTACTTTCAAGACCGCTTCAGCTGTCGAAATGTAATAACATTGCTTTTGTAAACTTTTGTTTAGAAATATTTTGTGGTGGAAAAATACTGTATCTAACTCACAAAAAAGTGTGATAACAGTGCTCGTGTACTTAAATCACTCGGCACTACGCGCCTTGATTTTCAATTTGTAAACTCGCGCATTATCTTACACTTTCGATGCTTGTAATATACTTTTATTTATTTGTTTGGTATCTTGCGTATAAAATGTTAAAGTATGTTTTATATAAAAATGGAAATTATGAACTTACATTTTCTATATCTTATATATTTGACGTTGGTGTGCGTTTGTAAAACGATTGTTTATGTCGTATTATTAGTAGTACAAATTTAAATTTGTATTGAAAATTGTGTGAGAATAATTATAATCGTATAATATTATTATGTTGGCAAAAGTGAGATTTAGTTATTGTGTTTTTCCTCCGTGGTGATATAGAAGAGATAAGAAAATCTAGAAACAAATAAAAACAACCCACAGCCTGAGGATTTATATAAAACGTCTAAATACCCAGAGAAATTAAAGAATCTGGGGTTTAATCCGGTAGGAAACAATATATTTGATTATTCTGATACTAACCTAGAATACTTCTGTTTCATACCACACTACTGGCTCGCTACGAGCGAGAAGAAGTGGAGAAAGAGGAATAGATGAAAGGAGCAGAAAGAAGAAAATAACGATATCCTCTTAAAGAATAAATGAACCAGTAAATCACGAAAACAGAGTTAAACACCAGACAAGCAAAAAAGGATCACGCCCATTCAGAACAACCAGGCAAACCACAACACAGCTCTGTAAGGCTGATTGCAGAACATCGGGCGTAGAGATATCAAGCAAACGACCGAAGAAAGATACATAGATAGAGACAATTAAGATTGAATAATAAGTGATATAGTTAGAGATTAACATAAGTACGAACCAATTAATAAGCTAGTAAGTAAGCACAGTTAATATAGAACAAGGTAATTTAAAATAAGTTAAAATATAGAATAATAAGATAGATTAAGATAAAGTCGATGATGTCAACAACAGAAGATGAGACAAGACAGAGCAGCAGCAGTAGAGGGGAAGCGCATATTTTTACGAAAAGCAGGAAAACTATAAGGTCTCCAACAAGAAAAAGAAAAGAGAGGGAGGACTCGGATAACCAAATAATGGAAATGCTGAAAGTAATGAATAAAAACATAGAAGATGCGAAAAATGAAACGAAACAAGAAATAGAAAAACTAAACAGCAAAATTGAAGGAATAATCTTAACACAAGGAGAAGAAATAAAAGAATTAAAATCAAAAGAGATAAGGATGCAAACAGCAATAGGTGAGCTAAAAAACAGACTAACAGAACTAGAAAAAGCAGAGCAAAAGAGAGTGAAAAATAAAAAAAAGAACAATATCATTATTAAAGGGGTAAAAATAGACAATGATAAAGAAAAGGTAGAAGAATTCATAAAAAAAAGAGTGGGAGTGGAAGTGAAAGTCGTAGAAACCTATAAAATAGGAAAACTGGAAGAAATACAACACACGGTGGCAAAAATAGATACATGGGAAAACAAAATGAGTATTATGAAGAAGAAAAAGAACTTGACGGGAACTAAAATATATATAGACAATGACTTGACAAGAGAAGAAATGAAAATACAGAATGAAATATTGAAAAGAGCAAAAGAGGAAAGACTAAGAGGACGTCAAGTGAAAATTGGATACCAAAAAATACAAGTAAGCAACGAGTATTATGAATGGTGTGAACAAAGCAGAAAATTAATACTACAAAAGCCGACAAAAAACGAAGAGCGCATACCGCACCCCAACGAAGAAAATGGAGCATAGAAGAAGCAAAACGTAAAAGGAAACACAAACAAATAGATAATAAGAAAATTAGGATTAGTACCTGGAATGTAAGAACAATGCTAGCAATAGGGAAAATGGTAGAAATAAGTTTAGAACTAAATAAATATGGGATACACATAGCAGCACTCCAAGAAACGAGATGGAAGGGATATGGGCAAATAAACAAAGAAAACCTCACGCTATTATACTCGGGAGATAAAAGACAAGGGCAGTACGGCGTAGCGTTCATGATAATGAATAAAACGAAAAATAATATATTACAATTTAGACCAATAAATGAAAGAATGGCGTATCTACGAATATCTGCAAAACCGTTCAACCTATCGCTATTAAATGTATACGCTCCAACTGAAAATGCAAAGAGGGAAGAAAAAGAATGTTTCTATGAGCAATTGGAGAAAGAAATAGAAAATATAGCAAAAGAAGATACAATAATAATACTAGGTGATATGAATGCGCAAATAGGTAAAGAAGATTATATTAAGGAGGTTGCAGGAAAACATACAGTGCATAAATTGACCAACGATAACGGGCACTGGTTATGCAACCTTGCAATAACGACAAAAATGAGTATAAGCAGCACAAAATACGCGCACCCGTGGCAGCACAAGATAACATGGACATCACCAGACCAGAAAAGCCATCCGCAAATAGATCACATACTAGTAAATAAAAGAAAACAAACATCAATAAGAGACGTGAGAACGTATAGGGGAGCCTGCGCAGATACAGACCATTATATGGTAATAGCGACGGTAGCACAGAAGATAAGGAGAAAAAGCAGAAACATAAACAATCACACAAATTGGAAAATAGAGAAGTTGAACAATGAGCAGAACATAAGTGACTACGCTGGAGAAATAGAATTAAAGATAGAAAAAAAAACGGAACGTGGAAACGTAAATGCAGAATGGAACAAAATAAAAGAAAGTATAATAAAAGCAGCTGAAAAAAATATAGGAACGCAAGAGAAAAGGAGCAAAAAAGAATGGTTTAACGAAGAATGTAAATCATCAATGGAAAACAAGACAAAGGCAAGACTGAGATGGATTCAATCAAATAAAGAAATACACAAAAAAGAATATGAAAAAAGAAGAACGGAGTGCAAGGAAATATTAAGAAGAAATAAAAGAAATTGGATAGAAGACAAAGTAAAAAATATGGAAGATGAAAGAAAGAGTAATAACACGAAGCGTATCTATCAAAAAATAAGAAGACAAGAAGGGGCAAACAAGATAATAATAAACAATATGAAAGACAAGAATGGAAAACTAACTGAAACAGAACAACAATACAAACAGGTATGGGAAGAGCATTTCAAACAGCTACTGACAGAATCAAGAGTCGATGAAGAAGAAGAGGAAGTATTAGCAGACGATGAAGAAGACCCAGAGGAAGAAGCAATAAGAGAACCAACAAGAGAAGAAGTTATAAATATAATTAGAAACAGTAGAAATGGAAAAGCACCCGGAAAAGACGGAATAAATATGGAATTAATAAAGTATGGAGGAGATAAGCTAAAAGAAGAAATGCATGAACTAATAGTAAAAATATGGAGGGAAGAAAAAATGCCAGAAGAATGGGAAGTAGGACAAATAATAACACTGTATAAAAAAGGTGACCACAAGGACTGTAACAACTACAGAGGCATTACACTTCTAAACAACGCATACAAAATACTATCTACAATAATTCAAAGAAGACTAGCAAGAGCAACAAAAAAGAAAATAGGTCAATACCAATGCGGATTTATGCAAGGAAAGTCGACAATTGATGCGATACACACACTGAAACAAATAATGGAAAAAGTAAACAATGCCAAAATTAACGTAGAATTATTATTTATAGACTTTAAACAAGCGTTCGACTCCATTAAGAGAGGGAAATTGATGATAGCACTAAAAGAACTAAGGATAGAAGCAAAATTAAGAAGACTAATACAAATGACAATGAAAAACTCAAAAATAAGTGTCAAAACGAACGTTGGAGAAACAAAGGAATTCATAATAAACAAAGGTGTAAGGCAAGGGGACTCTTTATCTGCTACGCTGTTCCATATAGCATTAGAATACATGACGAATAAAATTAACAAAAACACGACAAGGACAAATGGGGGACAAATGATTGCATATGCTGACGATGTGGTTATAGTAACAAAGAGAAGAGACATAATGGAAAAAATGCTAGAAGAAATAACAGTGGAAGGTAAAAAAATGGGACTCGAACTAAATCAAAACAAAACAAAAATAATGAGATACGGAAAACAAAGGCAGGAAGATAAGATCAAAATAGGTGAACATGTATTCGAAGAAGTTGAAAAATATAAATACTTAGGAGTAATGATATCAAAAACAGGTGACAGAGAAATAGAAATAAGAGAAAAGATATTTTCAACGAATAAAGCATTCGGCATGTACAAAAACCTACTAAAAAATAAAATACTAACTAAAACAACAAAAATGAAGATCTACAAAACAATGATAAGGCCAGTGCTATTATATGATGCAGAGACACTGACGATGACAAAGAAAGAAGAGGAACAACTGAGAGTAATCGAAAGGAGAATACTAAGAGCAATATTAGGTCCGATTAAGCTGAAAAACAATGAATTTAGGATAAGGATGAACAGTGAAATAGCACAAGAAATAGGAGAAGATATAATTAAAAAAATTAAGCAAAAAAGAGTACAATGGCTAGGTCACACATGGAGAGCAGGAAAAGATGCGATGATATATTCCATATTAGAATGGGATCCAGGAAGAAAAAGGAGAGGGAGGCCAAGATCAACCTGGATACAAGAAGTTAAAGAAGACATAAACAAAGCAGGAATTAATCACTGGAAGGAAAAAACATTGGATAGGAAATTATGGAAAGATATAAGCATGAAAATATAATCTAAAGTAAAAAGGGAGTGATTCACCCTAATATAAGAATCTAGAGAGCTTCCTAAGAAGCGGCACAGCCCCACTGGGGTGTTAAGCCACTATATATATATATAGTGTATATCTGACTTGTGCATTTTCTCCTCCTGTTTAAAAAAACAGATTATAGTATAATTTAATATTTAGATTTTACGGTTTGAACAGTTGGTATCACCACACCTAACCTTAAATGTCAAACGTCAACGCTTACTTTCAAGACCGCTTCAGCTGTCGAAATGTAATAACATTGCTTTTGTAAACTTTTTTTTAGAAATATTTTGTGGTGGAAAAATACTGTATCTAACTCACAAAAAAGTGTGATAACAGTGCTCGTGTACTTAAATCACTCGGCACTACGCGCCTTGATTTTCAATTTGTAAACTCGCGCATTATCTTACACTTTCGATGCTTGTAATATACTTTTATTTATTTGTTTGGTATCTTGCGTATAAAATGTTAAAGTATGTTTTATATAAAAATGGAAATTATGAACTTACATTTTCTATATCTTATATATTTTATGATCATAAGTGGTCCGCGCACCAAAGGTTGAAAACACTGACCTATACAATACCCTTGAAGCATACACCTTAGGAAAAGCTATTGTTGATCGATTGCTCTTTGTAAAAGTTTTAATTTCCGAGATTGATTTAATTTCCGGTGAAGATTAATAAAATTTTAAAATTCCTTTTTAAATTGTACTACTCTTTTTTATTTTATTTAAATTTTTTTTTATATTTTAAAAGATATTTAATTCGTTATATGTATGACTGGATAATAAATTAAACAATTAAATAAAAAATAAAACTTTTTAGAATTTTGAATTTATACATACATACATATCTTCACGCTATATCCCAACAAATGGGGTAACACGAACCCTGAAATCACTCATAAAATATTCACTCATTACATTCATCAAATAAACAGCCCCCGTCAAACACACCACTATCACTTTAACCACATTTATAGATTACTCCATATAAACTCATTCATTTATTACACTCGAAATCATTTATCACACAACAAACCTTCAATCACATCATTCTTATTCACTTATTATTCATCTTCTTTCTTCGACCTACATAACATATGCATAAAACATTTCAAATTACTAAAGGTTACTCCTAACAACGAATCTAATAACGAAAATAAAAACGAATCTACAAAGATTAGAAAAGATGAAACTGATAGCCTGCACTTATAAATTAAAGGAAAGTTCACACAATGCAGTAACTGAAAATGAAACAAAGAGATAAGAAAGGAAGGGAGTGTCGCCCTGCGCATGTTTTTGAAAGTTAATTCCACACAATTGCAGTTAAATACTCTACGTAAGAACTGAAAACGAATTAAAAGATTTGAAAAGAAGGAAGTGTCGCTCTACGCTAGTTTTTGAAAGTGAATTCCACACAATTGTAAATAAACATTCATAATACCTTTCATACAAGCACGTTTGTTCCTCATACTCGGAAACTTTCGTTCATGCAACAATCCTTTAATCATATTCATCCATTTATTCATAGGTCGCTTACGCAATCTTTCACCCTTAATTTCACCAAAATATACCTGTTTCACCAATCTCTCATTCGACATACGTTCTACATGCCCAAACCATCTCAACTGACTTTACCTACTTTTCTAACTACATTCTTCTTAATTTCATACTCATCATACACCAATGTATTCCGAACACGATCTCTTCTAGTATAACCACACACACCCCGCAAATACCTCATTTCCACAGTAGTTATACGACGTTTATGTTTCTTCAGCCACACCCAACATTCACTACCATACATCAATGTAGGCACTAAAACACCATTATACACACTCAATCGAGCATCTCTGGATACATTTATATTACGAGCAAAGGTTCCCAGTGCACCCAATACCTTGCATCCCGCAGATACTCTTCTTTCAATCTCACAATTAATACGCCCATCCCTCGAAAACATACTACCCAAATATAAAAACTCATTCACTTGACCCAATCTCACACCATTCACCGAAACATTGCAGTCAGTCACCAAATCGCTCTTTTCAAACACTAACTCTTTAACATTTATCAACATTTAATAACAAATTTAAATCTTTTCCTACTTCATATACTTAGAAACATTCGTCTCAATTGCTCTTTAGATTCACCCATAACAACATCATCCGCATACGCTAACGCAGGCACAATACTACCACCAATATGTACACCATCTTCCTCATTCAACGAAGTTCGTAACAACACATCCATGTACAAACTAAAGAGCCACGGAGACATCCCACAACCTTGTTTCACGCCAATATCTATGCAAAACCAATCTCTAAATTTTTTATTAACTCTCACCGCAGCCTCACTACCTTCATACAGCGCACGAATTGTCCCCAACAAATTACCATTTATACCGTACTGTAGAAGTACATTCCATAAAGTCTCGCGATGCACACTATCATATGCTTTTTTAAGATCGAGAAAGCCACAGAACACCTTCTTGTTCTTAGCAAGTGACTTTTCAACAATCATATGACGGGAAAATAATTGATCCACACACTCTCTCTCAGGAAGAAAAACACCTTGCATATCGCTTAACTTGGAGATTGTTAAGATTCGTACCTTATGAATAAGAATCTTTCCGTACAACTTCCCTACCATACTCAGCAAACTTATCGTTCGAAAATTAGTACATTCACTCGAACTACCTTTACCTTTAAATAAAGGACAAATGATAGCACGTTTCCAATCATCAGGAGCCACACATCGTTTCAAACAAAATCTAAACAAATAAACTAACCACTCAAATAACTTCTCGCCTCCATTCTTCAACATGTCATTCGATATACCATCCAAAAGGGGAGTCTTACTATTCTTCAGACACATCATTGCGAAACTAACATCACTTTCATCTATATCCCATTCATCACCATTAACATTTTCACTAACATTTTTCCTACAACCATTCGGTCTATTAATACTACCATATAAAGCCCTAAAGTACTGACACCATTTTGAATTTATGAAAAGCATAACATAAAATTTAAAATAATCTATTTAATATAAGGCAGTCCGAGTCGCGACGATCTAGATATTCATATACACCGCTCCAATTCTAGCGCAGTATCACTGCCCTAGATTTCCATGGCTAACAGTGATTAGTCTGAGCAGCGTATATGCATACTCTAACTCTAACTATTAACTATCACGTAAAGTTTAATAGGATAACTAACAACGCAGCATGTAATATAATGTTTAAAGCATTATTGTAAAAAAATTAACAATTTTTCATGTAGGCCAAAAAAAAAAAATTATAATAAAACAACCTAAAAAGACCTAGTCTAAAATAATCTCATGTATGTAGAATTTTGAAATATACGGTTGGATCTGCATATATAACAACATTACGAATAACAGACAGTGGGTCATCCACCCGGTGAATTCTATCGTGTGATGACTCGAACCGTGCAAAATAACTAACGCAAATTAGTCTAGTATGAACTCTTGTACGTAGTTGTATACGTCTGTGTCTCTCAACTTACGTTTTGGTTTACAAATTGGAGAACTTGTCCGTATTTGTGTTTGTGCTAAATGCATTTACGTATTGACATTGTTTGTTATTTGTCAAGCAGAATAACAATTATTAAGTGGATATTACGTGGTTACCTCGTGAGAATGGCGGAGGAATCAGATTTGAGAGGAATTTAAATATTGAATTCGTGACGTAAATATTTGAATAGTACGTATTTTAATTTTATTGTTACTACATTAAATAAAAAGATTAAGTTTTATATGATGTGGAAATAAAGTTCAAATAATTGAAATGTATATTTTTAAATGCTTGCTCTGTTTTTAAGCTTATGTATTATATAATATTTCTCTATTATTTATATCAGTGTGTTCAGATTTACAGACACGTCATTACGCTTTTGCTAATTAGGAGAGCTACGACTGTAGTTAAATTCGACAAAAGCTACCTAAGCAGTAAGTGAATTTAATAATATTTGAGTTTTCTTATATCACTATATAAACAAAACACTGCAAATAAGAAAGATTTTTAGTGTCTTACTAGTAACGTATATTTTTTGTTCTAGAGTTGACTTTAAAAATATGATATAATAATTTTTTGTTTAAAAAATGTAGCAGATTTATTCTCGCTGCTAGATAGTGACGAAGGGAATGTTAACCCCACTCAAGATTAAGTAAAAGATATGCGGTTGCAATTATATTTATTAAATTAAATTATAAATGTATTTTTTTTTCATATCAACAGTTTTACAAAGTGAAAGATACACTTCACAACCTGTCATTTGTAAATAAAAGCCTACTTTTTATGTCAATCAGTAAGAAACTTGTTATTTGAAAAAAATGAAATAAATAATAAATAAAATGTATTAAATAGTTTCTTTTTCTTAATTTAATAATACCAAGCTTGTTTTAGTAAAATTGATAATTTCGCTAATATTATGTAACAAGTAGTAGTCTGTGATTTTTTATTTTATTTTACACGGAATTATAATTAATTTATGTATTTACATTACCTTTACAGTATTTGTTACTATACGAAACAGAAAATATTTTCTCTTAATGTGTAGTAAAAAAGTACTTTATTAACATTGTTAGTGTTTAAAAATTATATCAAGCTTGCCACGAGAACAGCTTTTAATATTTATTTTTTTAATTGTGATATTTAAAAATTATGTTATGCACCGAAAATAAAAATAATAATAATTTCCACGGCATTTATGAATAATACAAATATTTATTGTCAAAAAATTTTCTAAAATTAAAACAAAGAATTTTCAGTTTAAATTAACCGAAGTCACAACTCGCATGGTTTGCAAGATCATAATGGTGAGTCTAAATCATGCACGCGCAAAATATATCAATTACCGAGATCTGCTACGGCAGAGGGCCACACCCAGTAATGTGTAGAAGGCGTGATGATATATTCATTTATTGTCTATATATTTAATTTTTCAAATACTGTTATCCTATTCAACTGTACTGTTGTTGAATCAATAATATACAATGTTGCCAAAGGGCATAATCCCAGGTGCAAAATCGAATTAACATGATATTTCACATAAATAAAAATCACGAAATTATAATGAAAAAAATAGACATGTTGTTCACCTACAATATTATTAGTTTACCAATAAGACAATGTAAATGAAATCCTCTACTTACGTCAATGAAAATGAGTGAAATTCACTGTAATATCGTGTCCACATGTACATAGCCTTATATTTGTACTGTCTTTTTCCGAAGAAGAGAACGAAGCTGAGCAACCCGTTATTCTGATGTTATGGTAAGATGAAGCGAGTAGCGAGCTTCGACCTCATATGGTGGGCTCAGCTCAGATGTGGCGAACAGTTGACCAATTACAGCTCTGTGATATATTTCCGGTCTGTTTCATGATAACGACAAAAAATTAGATGTTCTAACAGACTTGGAACTTGATATACTTTATACAAATTGCTGAATTAGTAGTATCTTTTAACAGCTTTTATTTCTAATAGAGTACATATAACAACTTAAATATATTGAATACTTAATTTTGTACCTTAAAAGAAAGTACGGATAATAAAATACTAATCAAACCATAATATATTACTTGAAAATTAATACAAATCACGTAAAATATTTGTATTATTAGTTAATAAGTTTACTTTGATTGTTTTTGTTAATGTCATTTATTAAGGGTTTAATTTAAATACTAAAGAGATCGTTACAATAATTTCATGTTGAATAGTAGAGGCCTCGGCGATATTCGTAATATTAAGAACAAGACAAATAACCACCACAATGATCTTCAGGAACAGTAAACAAGTTTTATTAAAAAAATTCAGAAGAACGCTGCATATGTTTTCAACATTTCATTAATCCTCCTGATCATTTGTATATTATAAAAATATTAAACACATCCGGATCTATACAATATTAATGAGATAAACAAAACCGCAGTATCCTTCTCAATGATATGCACTAAAGCAAGAGACTATTCCATATTGATCGTAAATTGAAAAGCGGACTTCATTCTCTTACGGTGTAGCGTGTAAAGTAGGAAGCTGAAAGTAATATAGGTAACCATGGGACTGTGTTTATAGTTCGACTTCCACCTAAGGAATGGCGGTAATAGTCTTTATACGAAGACATCCATTTCAGGTAACTACAATATCGGCAATCATTGGTTACTAGATAATTCCTGTAGTTGTCATTTCCATGTATTTAAAATTTTTAAAATAATTAAATAAATATATCATCACGCCTTCTACCCATTACTGGGTGTGGCACTCTGCTGAAGCAGATCTTGGTAAGTGATATATTTTGCGCGTGAAGTGCGGTTACCAGTCGTCAAATAACGGCCCCCAAACATGTTAGTGGTGGAGGAGCCACAGGGATAGCTTTTTCAAATTATGAAAATTTGTCGCCTGTGGGAATCGAACCAGGGACCTCAGAATCCACAGGCCGAGTTTATACCACTGAGCTAGCCATCCCATTAAAATTTTTTAATCCGTCAAATATCCAATTAATTTTTTTTTTGTTAAATAATTTCACTTTAATAATGTCATCAACTAACATCAATTGTTTTGTAAAAAACTGCACTGCTACTGGTAAGTAAGTGATCATATAATAAATGATATTTAGATGAAGAAGGCATAATATATTTTCAAGTTCACCGGGATTGGATAAAACTGCGATTGAAACAATTCAAATTATATATAAATGGTATACACGAGTATATTGTAATAAATGTTTACATTGTGTTTATGAATTTTGATTTTATGAAGTTTAAATAAATATAAAATAATAATAAAAATTACAAGCTCCGATCCGAATCCGACTTCGGATCGGATCGGATTCGGATGTCGGATATTTTTGCCGACCTCTATGTAAGATATAAGAATTAAATCTAGGTATATGACGTACTTTCAATTATATTTCAAAACATAAACGTAATATTAATTTATAAAAGTGAACTAGGTAATTAGAATAAGAACTTTCCACAAATATGTTGGTAATTTTGTTATTATAAATAACAACAGATCTAATTATCTGTAGTAATTTTTTGTATTACCTGTAGTAAATTTTATTGTGTATCAATATTAAATGTTATTATTCAGAATATCAGTTATTGTTAGAAAAAGATAATGAATTTTAAGAAAACATTATAATAGTCTATCTAAAAATGTAAGTTATTTAACTTTGAATCCCTTTTTATCTCCTCTATTTTTTAATCCTTTCTAAAATGGAACTTCATCATCACTACCTTCATTTTTACCAACTTGTTTAGCTTTTTTTTCAAAGCCATTTCAATATAAGAGCGAAGATAATTGTGACGTACTGTCATTTGCCAATTTATATACTTTACATGAATTGACAATAATTTCACGTTAATAATGTCACCACCTAATATCAATTGTTTTGTAAAAAACTGCACTGCTACTGATAAGTAAGTGATCATATAATAAATGATATTTAGATGAAGAAGGCATAATATATTTACAAGTTCACCAGGACTGGATAATACTGCGATTGAAACAATTCAAATTATAAATAAATGGTATACACGAGGATATTTTAATAAATGTTTATATTGTGTTTATGAATTTAGATTTTATGAAGTTTAAATAAATATAAAATAATAATAAAAATTACAAGTTACCTAAATTAGACTTCCACTACTCAGATGTCGAAAAATACAGTCCCAGTGTGTAACATGACAGTTTCTTATCTACAGTAGTAGTATGTTGTGATCTATGGTGTAATGTATAACATTAGACACATGCGAACCATGTAAGGCAAACCAAAGAATCTTTAGAAAATCGATCATATAGAATATTTTATGATATATTTATTTTCGTATTGAAATTCATAAGATATCATACGAAATATTCTATTTCAAAAAAGTTTTTATGATCACTGATGTACAGATATAAATATTTCGTTTGTTTGCACTCCGTATAGAGCTATTCAAATATATATATATATATATATATATATATATATATATATATATATATATATATATATATATATATATATATATATATATATATATATATATATATATATAATAATAATAATAATGTTTTATTTAATAACGTGGCAACGTTCAGCCTAAGCTGCTTTTACACATAACCACTACATAATATTACACAGAAATAAATACACAAATATGACAAGACAAACGAAAAAATTTATACATAAGGAGGTTATTAACAATTACGAAAAACAAATCAATATCCAATTTAGAAGTATAGCAAACAAAATTTGATATATTAATATACTAGTTTGATATTTAGAACATTAGCTATTACTCTGGATTTGTTTATTGAAAAACAGCATTTTGAAATAATTTTTAAACGTGATGTATGACATGGAACTCAGATCAAGCGATGACAAGTATTCGTTATACATTTTGGACGCACAATACGAAAAAGAAGATTTAAATCGAGCTGTAGAGTATTTGGGAATGTGTAGCATTGCATTGAATCTGGTATTGATAGAGTGAATTGAATGTCTGTGAATAAGTTTACTGTATAGATATTTCGGAATTTTTCTAGTAATTAACTTAAATAAAAAACAAGTAAGATGCAAAGAACGTCTATTCTCCATGTTGAGCCAACCAGTGTCATTAATTTTTTGAGATATTGGATCAAACTTCCGGATTCCGTGTATGAAGCGAACACATGCATTTTGAACTTTCTGTATTCGGTTGCAAGTAAATTTATCAATGCAGGGTCCGTACAGGATGTCACAATAATTGAATCTGGAGAGAATTAGTGTATCGGTCAGCTTTTTCCGTAAACATGCATTTAATAGGTCCTTATTTATCCATAACTGCTTAAGAATAGCATAAGACTGACCAATTAGCATGTTAGTATTTTGAACGAATTTCAAATCTTTGTCAATAAACATACCTAAGTTTTTACAAACAGATGATATAGGTAGTATGATATTATTGATATGTAGACGAATGTCATTTGCAATTTGATTAATATTAACCTTGCTTCCAAAAACAACGACTGTAGATTTACTAGGATTAATACTTAATGAATGAGCACTGGACACAGCAACCAGCCGGCACAGGTCCGAATTTATTTTATCGCATGCATCAGTAACGTATTCAGGTGTAAATGAATAATACAACTGCGTATCGTCTGCATAGAAGTGGCGAGAACAATTACTGATGGAATTTTGAAGATCGGAAGTGTAAAGAGAGAATAATATAGGGCCCAGAATGGAACCCTGGGGAACGCCAGATGTAATTTTTATTTTTGATGATATTTGATTATTTAAAACTACAGATTGAGATCTTTCGTTGAGATAAGAAGTTAAGAGGTTCACGGACGAGTCAGAAAAATTATAATAACGAAGTTTAGACACAAGAAGATCATGATTAATAGTATCAAATGCTTTACTATAATCTAATAGAACTAAAATAGTAACATTGCCAATATCTGTAGCTCTCAAAATATCGTCAACAATATGAACTAGGGCGGAGGTGGTACTGTGTCCAGCACGGAAGCCTGACTGCACGGATGGTAAAATATTAGATTGTTCAAGATATCTAATTAACTGACTGTTTAATATTCGTTCAAAAATTTTAGATAAAACTGGTAAAATGCTAATTGGTCTTAAATCATTTAATTCACTAGGATTTTTATTCTTAGCGATAGGTTTTACTACTGCCTGCTTCCACATGGAAGGAAAGTACCCCGATGAAATACAACAGTTGAATAGATGTGTTAAATACGGTGTTAAAAAAGGACAGCATAAGTTGATCATGTTTATGGATAATGCATCTTCACCTGTGGCATTGGATTTAATGTTCAAAATAATTTTATTAATTTCATTATCAGTACAAATATTGAAGAAAAAGGAGGGGGTATTATTACAATAACGATTGTTTAGATAATAGTTTGTAAGATCGTTATCATTTGGCGGTATAATGAACTGATCGGCAAAAAAGTTATTAATGATTTCAACGTCTCTAAGATCGTAAGGGATGGAAGTTTGTTTAGAAGAGATAATATTAAGCCTGCGGAGACTTGACCAAAGTGTTTTACTGTCTGAATGCTTTAATTTAAATTCAGCATATGCAATTTATATATATATATATATATATATATATATATATATATATATATATATATATATATATATATATATATATATATATATATATATATCTATATATATATATATATATATATATATATATATATATATATATATATATATATATATATATATATATATATATATATATATATATATATATATATAAATCGTATTAACTGTTATTTGAATATCAAGGGAAGAAAGTTAGAGTCGAAGAGCTATTTCAGGGCAAAACTACACTTTCACCACGCGGTATGAGTATATTTTTTTCACTACCCTATCAGAAATTATCAGAAATAAATTAGATATTTTTCTTTTTGACAAATGTCACGAGAATTATATTTTTTGGCATCGTAATATGGTCGTTCGTCATTCATCTAGGTAATAGATTCTATTTATTATTTTTTGTAACCAGAAAAACGGGAATGTAAGTACAAAATATAATTGTAGATAAAAATAAATAAATATATCCATTACTGGGTGTGGTATTCTGCCGTAACAGATCTTGGTAAGTGATATATTTTACGCTAACAACAACGAACTACAAAAAAACCACAATCACCAAATAACGTTAAAAATGCCAATTTTCTTTTTACTGAACGTCGAAAAAAAAAATATGTGAAAACAATTTGCCCATTTTCAATTATTTCTTATTAGTATGATGTTCCTTCAACCCTAGTCGCTGTCTTTCTCTGGTGGCCACAATGTTACATGTTTTTCAGAGTCATCATGAATAATATATGCGCGATGTGATGCAAATTTCAAAGTTGTGTGTAGTTTATAATTTATCGCTTTAATTTGCTAGTTTACGCCAGCACATTGCAGCATTGCAACTTATATTTATAATGTAAAAAGCTACATGATACACTCATCTAAACATTTAACAAACGAAATACGTAAAACAGCAGTGAATTAAGAAATTCTAGTTACAGTTAGTAATAAAGGGAATTGATTTTGCAGTTTATTTCTTCATTTCAATACAAAGTTAAATTATATATAATTCGTGTTATTTATAAAACAAAATAATACAGTAAATTTGTTGGTATCGCTAATTCATTAACCGGTATATTAATTCATATTTCTCAGTTATTGGTGCAACCTAAGAAGACATTTTTAGAAATAAAAATGAATGATGTAAGATCTTACATAGAGGTCGGCATATTTGAAAATTTTGATATCCGATCCGATCCGATCCGACTTGATTCAAGATCCGATCCGATCCGAAATTCGATCTGAGATCCGATCCAAGATTCGATCCGAGATCCAATCCGAGATCCGATCCGAGATCCGATCCAAGATCCGATCCGAGATCCGATCCGAGATCCGATCCGAGATCCGATCCGAGATCCGATCCGAGATCCGATCCGAGATCCGATCCGAGATCCGATCCGAGATCCGATCCGAGATCCGATCCGAGATCCGATCCGAGATCCGATCCGAGATCCGAGATCCGATCCGAGATCCGATCCGAGATCCGATCCGAGATCCGATCCGAGATCCGATCCGAGATCCGATCCGAGATCCGATCCGAGAGTCGATCCGAGATCCGATCCGAGATCCGATCCGAGATCCGATCCGAGATCCGATCCGAGATCCGATCCGAGATCCGATCCGAGATCCGATCCGAGATCCGATCCGAGATCCGATCCGAGATCCGATCCGAGAGTCGATCCGAGATCCGATCCGAGATCCGATCCGAGATCCGATCCGAGATCCGATCCGAGATCCGATCCGAGATCCGATCCGAGATCCGATCCGAGATCCGATCCGAGATCCGATCCGAGATCCGATCCGAGACCTGATCCGAGATCCGATCCGAGATCCGATCCGAGATCCGATCCGAGATCCGATCCGAGATCCGATCCGAGATCCGAGCGAGATCCGATCCGAGATCCGATCCGAGATCCGATACGAGATCCGATCCGAGATTCGATCCGAGATCCGATCCGAGGTCCGATCCGAGATCCGATCCGAGATTCGATCCGAGATCCGATCCGAGATCCGATCCGAGATCCGATCCGAGATCCTACCAGACGTGTCATTAAATAAGTAAAATTTTTCCTATTTATACTAAACCAATTTTAACGTTGCATATTCGAAAGAAAAATAACAATTATAGATGAAATTTAATAAATAATTTTGTTATAAAAACTAAAGAGACATATTTTGTTGTAACGTTATTTAATCATTTTTATCACATAACGTAAATGCTTATAAATATAAAGTAGCGTTATATTTCTTTAGAGAGGAATTGGAATTTATGTTTTACTAAGAGTGAATACCTAAAAGTTATGTATGTAAATTTCTTCTTATCCGACTTTCGGATCGAAATATTTTATCCGAATTTCAGATCGGATGTTTTATCCGACTTTCGGACCGGATATTTTGTCTGACTTTCGGATCGGATATTTTATTCGACTTTCAGATCGGATATTTTATCCGACTTTCGGATCGGATAATTTATTCGACTTTCGGATCGGATATTTTATTCGACTTCAGATCGGATCGGATCGGATTCGGATATCGGATATAAGTAAGATATAAGAACTTAATCTAGGTATATGACATACTTTCAATTATATTTTAAAACATAAACGAAATATTAATTTATAAAAGTGTAGTAGTTAATTAGAATAAGAACTTTCCACAAATATGTTGGTAATTTTATTATTATAAATAACAACAGATCTAATTATCTGTAGTAAATTTTATTGTGTATCAATATTAAATTTTATTATTCAGAATATCAGTTATTGTTAGAAAAAGATAATGAATTTTAAGAAAACATTATAATAGTCTATCTAAAAATGTAAGTTATTTAACTTTGAATCCCTTTTTATCTCCTCTGGAAGTACTATTTTTTAATCCTTTCTAAAATGGAACTTCATCATCACTACCTTCATTTTTACCAACTTGTTTAGATTTTTTTTCAAAGCCATTTCAATATAAGAGCGAAGATAATTGTGAAGTACTGTCATTTTCCAATTTATATACTTTACATGAATTGACAATAATTGTGCTGTCAATCCTGATTATAAAAAGAAGACACTATATTTTTCCATAACTACGAGTATTCTGTTGTCATAGTGGTCATACTTTCCATGTTTTTATTTAATGATTTTACTATAAACGATATGGACACTTTTATTTACCTCTTTATATCTCTATCATTTCTACCGCATCATTATCAATTAATCTTAAGACGCACTTATTGGATTCTTAATTAAACCTGTATTCGTATGAAGGACGCATCTCAGTTATATTTCTTCTAACAGAGTCATTAGCGTATTTATTTTTCTGAGTAAGAAACATAAATAATTTGAAAGATAAGAAGGGATTATCAATAAAGTTTCTATGCTGAGTAGATTGTCCACACCCTTTAGGAAATCTATGCTAAAAAATCCACATCCAATTTTGTTTGTGCGTGCTCTTTAAGCACGCGTGCAGCTTGTTTTATACACACAACGAATATTAAATTTTCCAAGTCAGAAAACAATATCTTTATATGTTAGCCTGTATATTGTCTTACCTGATCAAGTAAAACTACTAGACCAGTGATTTTCAATCTTTTTTCAACCGAGACCTCGAAATGTCTCAAAAAACTCTCACGACCCCCGAAGCTTTCTACTCCGTCTTAATAAATGCGAATTTTATATTTCTTGTTTATTAATTAAATAATGAAGTTATGTATTTCTACGCGCAGTGATAGTGAAACATTTCCCGACAGTTACGAAGAAATGATACGTATGATGCGCGGACAGTTAATCGCGGTGACGAACGGTGACGAGGAAGGACGACAATAACCAACAAAAGTAACAAACAAATGAGTTTACCTATTCATTTATTAACTGCAATACAACCACGCGCAATAACTGTTACGAGAGCAGGGTGATAAGTCCCTGAAAAATTAAACAAGAAAAGATTTATTTGGTCAAAACATATTTTATTTCTCCTTGTAGCTCGATACACTTCGTCCAACGTTTTTCTAATTTTTCGATCCATTCTAAATAACACGATTTTGACAATCCTACAAAATAATAACACTATATAAAAAAGGTGACCACAAGGACTGTAACAACTACAGAGGCATTACACTTCTAAACAACGCATACAAAATACTATCTACAATAATTCAAAGAAGACTAGCAAGAGCAACAAAAAAGAAAATAGGTCAATACCAATGCGGATTTATGCAAGGAAAGTCGACAATTGATGCGATACACACACTGAAACAAATAATGGAAAAAGTAAACAATGCCAAAATTAACGTAGAATTATTATTTATAGACTTTAAACAAGCGTTCGACTCCATTAAGAGAGGGAAATTGATGATAGCACTAAAAGAACTAAGGATAGAAGCAAAATTAAGAAGACTAATACAAATGACAATGAAAAACTCAAAAATAAGTGTCAAAACGAACGTTGGAGAAACAAAGGAATTCATAATAAACAAAGGTGTAAGGCAAGGGGACTCTTTATCTGCTACGCTGTTCAATATAGCATTAGAATACATGACGAATAAAATTAACAAAAACACGACAAGGACAAATGGGGGACAAATGATTGCATATGCTGACGATGTGGTTATAGTAACAAAGAGAAGAGACATAATGGAAAAAATGCTAGAAGAAATAACAGTGGAAGGTAAAAAAATGGGACTCGAACTAAATCAAAACAAAACAAAAATAATGAGATACGGAAAACAAAGGCAGGAAGATAAGATCAAAATAGGTGAACATGTATTCGAAGAAGTTGAAAAATATAAATACTTAGGAGTAATGATATCAAAAACAGGTGACAGAGAAATAGAAATAAGAGAAAAGATATTTTCAACGAATAAAGCATTCGGCATGTACAAAAACCTACTAAAAAATAAAATACTAACTAAAACAACAAAAATGAAGATCTACAAAACAATGATAAGGCCAGTGCTATTATATGATGCAGAGACACTGACGATGACAAAGAAAGAAGAGGAACAACTGAGAGTAATCGAAAGGAGAATACTAAGAGCAATATTAGGTCCGATTAAGCTGAAAAACAATGAATTTAGGATAAGGATGAACAGTGAAATAGCACAAGAAATAGGAGAAGATATAATTAAAAAAATTAAGCAAAAAAGAGTACAATGGCTAGGTCACACATGGAGAGCAGGAAAAGATGCGATGATATATTCCATATTAGAATGGGATCCAGGAAGAAAAAGGAGAGGGAGGCCAAGATCAACCTGGATACAAGAAGTTAAAGAAGACATAAACAAAGCAGGAATTAATCACTGGAAGGAAAAAACATTGGATAGGAAATTATGGAAAGATATAAGCATGAAAATATAATCTAAAGTAAAAAGGGAGTGATTCACCCTAATATAAGAATCTAGAGAGCTTCCTAAGAAGCGGCACAGCCCCACTGGGGTGTTAAGCCACTATATATATATATAGTGTATATCTGACTTGTGCATTTTCTCCTCCTGTTTAAAAAAACAGATTATAGTATAATTTAATATTTAGATTTTACGGTTTGAACAGTTGGTATCACCACACCTAACCTTAAATGTCAAACGTCAACGCTTACTTTCAAGACCGCTTCAGCTGTCGAAATGTAATAACATTGCTTTTGTAAACTTTTTTTTAGAAATATTTTGTGGTGGAAAAATACTGTATCTAACTCACAAAAAAGTGTGATAACAGTGCTCGTGTACTTAAATCACTCGGCACTACGCGCCTTGATTTTCAATTTGTAAACTCGCGCATTATCTTACACTTTCGATGCTTGTAATATACTTTTATTTATTTGTTTGGTATCTTGCGTATAAAATGTTAAAGTATGTTTTATATAAAAATGGAAATTATGAACTTACATTTTCTATATCTTATATATTTTATGATCATAAGTGGTCCGCGCACCAAAGGTTGAAAACACTGACCTATACAATACCCTTGAAGCATACACCTTAGGAAAAGCTATTGTTGATCGATTGCTCTTTGTAAAAGTTTTAATTTCCGAGATTGATTTAATTTCCGGTGAAGATTAATAAAATTTTAAAATTCCTTTTTAAATTGTACTACTCTTTTTTATTTTATTTAAATTTTTTTTATATTTTAAAAGATATTTAATTCGTTATATGTATGACTGGATAATAAATTAAACAATTAAATAAAAAATAAAACTTTTTAGAATTTTGAATTTATACATACATACATATCTTCACGCTATATCCCAACAAATGGGGTAACACGAACCCTGAAATCACTCATAAAATATTCACTCATTACATTCATCAAATAAACAGCCCCCGTCAAACACACCACTATCACTTTAACCACATTTATAGATTACTCCATATAAACTCATTCATTTATTACACTCGAAATCATTTATCACACAACAAACCTTCAATCACAACATTCTTATTCACTTATTATTCATCTTCTTTCTTCGACCTACATAACATATGCATAAAACATTTCAAATTACTAAAGGTTACTCCTAACAACGAATCTAATAACGAAAATAAAAACGAATCTACAAAGATTAGAAAAGATGAAACTGATAGCCTGCACTTATAAATGAAAGGAAAGTTCACACAATGCAGTAACTGAAAATGAAACAAAGAGATAAGAAAGGAAGGGAGTGTAGCCCTGCGCATGTTTTTGAAAGTTAATTCCACACAATTGCAGTTAAATACTCTACGTAAGAACTGAAAACGAATTAAAAGATTTGAAAAGAAGGAAGTGTCGCTCTACGCTAGTTTTTGAAAGTGAATTCCACACAATTGTAAATAAACATTCATAATACCTTTCATACAAGCACGTTTGTTCCTCATACTCGGAAACTTTCGTTCATGCAACAATCCTTTAATCATATTCATCCATTTATTCATAGGTCGCTTACGCAATCTTTCACCCTTAATTTCACCAAAATATACCTGTTTCACCAATCTCTCATTCGACATACGTTCTACATGCCCAAACCATCTCAACTGACTTTACCTACTTTTCTAACTACATTCTTCTTAATTTCATACTCATCATACACCAATGTATTCCGAACACGATCTCTTCTAGTATAACCACACACACCCCGCAAATACCTCATTTCCACAGTAGTTATACGACGTTTATGTTTCTTCAGCCACACCCAACATTCACTACCATACATCAATGTAGGCACTAAAACACCATTATACACACTCAATCGAGCATCTCTGGATACATTTATATTACGAGCAAAGGTTCCCAGTGCACCCAATACCTTGCATCCCGCAGATACTCTTCTTTCAATCTCACAATTAATACGCCCCCTCGAAAACATACTACCCAAATATAAAAACTCATTCACTTGACCCAATCTCACACCATTCACCGAAACATTGCAGTCAGTCACCAAATCGCTCTTTTCAAACACTAACTCTTTAACATTTATCAACATTTAATAACAAATTTAAATCTTTTCCTACTTCATATACTTAGAAACATTCGTCTCAATTGCTCTTTAGATTCACCCATAACAACATCATCCGCATACGCTAACGCAGGCACAATACTACCACCAATATGTACACCATCTTCCTCATTCAACGAAGTTCGTAACAACACATCCATGTACAAACTAAAGAGCCACGGAGACATCCCACAACCTTGTTTCACGCCAATATCTATGCAAAACCAATCTCTAAATTTTTTATTAACTCTCACCGCAGCCTCACTACCTTCATACAGCGCACGAATTGTCCCCAACAAATTACCATTTATACCGTACTGTAGAAGTACATTCCATAAAGTCTCGCGATGCACACTATCATATGCTTTTTTAAGATCGAGAAAGCCACAGAACACCTTCTTGTTCTTAGCAAGTGACTTTTCAACAATCATATGACGGGAAAATAATTGATCCACACACCCTCTCTCAGGAAGAAAAACACCTTGCATATCGCTTAACTTGGAGATTGTTAAGATTCGTACCTTATGAATAAGAATCTTTCCGTACAACTTCCCTACCATACTCAGCAAACTTATCGTTCGAAAATTAGTACATTCACTCGAACTACCTTTACCTTTAAATAAAGGACAAATGATAGCACGTTTCCAATCATCAGGAGCCACACATCGTTTCAAACAAAATCTAAACAAATAAACTAACCACTCAAATAACTTCTCGCCTCCATTCTTCAACATGTCATTCGATATACCATCCAAAAGGGGAGTCTTACTATTCTTCAGACAAATCATTGCGAAACTAACATCACTTTCATCTATATCCCATTCATCACCATTAACATTTTCACTAACATTTTTCCTACAACCATTCGGTCTATTAATACTACCATATAAAGCCCTAAAGTACTGACACCATTTTGAATTTATGAAAAGCATAACATAAAATTTAAAATAATCTATTTAATATAAGGCAGTCCGAGTCGCGACGATCTAGATATTCATATACACCGCTCCAATTCTAGCGCAGTATCACTGCCCTAGATTTCCATGGCTAACAGTGATTAGTCTGAGCAGCGTATATGCATACTCTAACTCTAACTATTAACTATCACGTAAAGTTTAATAGGATAACTAACAACGCAGCATGTAATATAATGTTTAAAGCATTATTGTAAAAAAATTAACAATTTTTCATGTAGGCCAAAAAAAAAAAATTATAATAAAACAACCTAAAAAGACCTAGTCTAAAATAATCTCATGTATGTAGAATTTTGAAATATACGGTTGGATCTGCATATATAACAACATTACGAATAACAGACAGTGGGTCATCCACCCGGTGAATTCTATCGTGTGATGACTCGAACCGTGCAAAATAACTAACGCAAATTAGTCTAGTATGAACTCTTGTACGTAGTTGTATACGTCTGTGTCTCTCAACTTACGTTTTGGTTTACAAATTGGAGAACTTGTCCGTATTTGTGTTTGTGCTAAATGCATTTACGTATTGACATTGTTTGTTATTTGTCAAGCAGAATAACAATTATTAAGTGGATATTACGTGGTTACCTCGTGAGAATGGCGGAGGAATCAGATTTGAGAGGAATTTAAATATTGAATTCGTGACGTAAATATTTGAATAGTACGTATTTTAATTTTATTGTTACTACATTAAATAAAAAGATTAAGTTTTATATGATGTGGAAATAAAGTTCAAATAATTGAAATGTATATTTTTAAATGCTTGCTCTGTTTTTAAGCTTATGTATTGTATAATATTTCTCTATTATTTATATCAGTGTGTTCAGATTTACAGACACGTCATTACGTTTTTGCTAATTAGGAGAGCTACGACTGTAGTTAAATTCGACAAAAGCTACCTAAGCAGTAAGTGAATTTAATAATATTTGAGTTTTCTTATATCACTATATAAACAAAACACTGCAAATAAGAAAGATTTTTAGTGTCTTACTAGTAACGTATATTTTTTGTTCTAGAGTTTACTTTAAAAATATGATATAATAATTTTTTGTTTAAAAAATGTAGCAGATTTATTCTCGCTGCTAGATAGTGACGAAGGGAATGTTAACCCCACTCAAGATTAAGTAAAAGATTGCGGTTGCAATTATATTTATTAAATTAAATTATAAATGTATTTTTTTTTCATATCAATAGTTTTACAAAGTGAAAGATACACTTCACAACCTGTCATTTGTAAATAAAAGCCTACTTTTTATGTCAATCAGTAAGAAACTTGTTATTTGAAAAAAATGAAATAAATAATAAATAAAATGTATTAAATAGTTTCTTTTTCTTAATTTAATAATACCAAGCTTGTTTTAGTAAAATTGATAATTTCGCTAATATTATGTAACAAGTAGTAGTCTGTGATTTTTTATTTTATTTTACACGGAATTATAATTAATTTATGTATTTACATTACCTTTACAGTATTTGTTACTATACGAAACAGAAAATATTTTCTCTTAATGTGTAGTAAAAAAGTACTTTATTAACATTGTTAGTGTTTAAAAATTATATCAAGCTTGCCACGAGAACAGCTTTTAATATTTATTTTTTTAATTGTGATATTTAAAAATTATGTTATGCACCGAAAATAAAAATAATAATAATTTCCACGGCATTTATGAATAATACAAATATTTATTGTCAAAAAATTTTCTAAAATTAAAACAAAGAATTTTCAGTTTAAATTAACCGAAGTCACAACTCGCATGGTTTGCAAGATCATAATGGTGAGTCTAAATCATGCACGCGCAAAATATATCAATTACCGAGATCTGCTACGGCAGAGGGCCACACCCAGTAATGTGTAGAAGGCGTGATGATATATTCATTTATTGTCTATATATTTAATTTTTCAAATACTGTTATCCTATTCAACTGTACTGTTGTTGAATCAATAATATACAATGTTGCCAAAGGGCATAATCCCAGGTGCAAAATCGAATTAACATGATATTTCACATAAATAAAAATCACGAAATTATAATGAAAAAAATAGACATGTTGTTCACCTACAATATTATTAGTTTACCAATAAGACAATGTAAATGAAATCCTCTACTTACGTCAATGAAAATGAGTGAAATTCACTGTAATATCGTGTCCACATGTACATAGCCTTATATTTGTACTGTCTTTTTCCGAAGAAGAGAACGAAGCTGAGCAACCCGTTATTCTGATGTTATGGTAAGATGAAGCGAGTAGCGAGCTTCGACCTCATATGGTGGGCTCAGCTCAGATGTGGCGAACAGTTGACCAATTACAGCTCTGTGATATATTTCCGGTCTGTTTCATGATAACGACAAAAAATTAGATGTTCTAACAGACTTGGAACTTGATATACTTTATACAAATTGCTGAATTAGTAGTATCTTTTAACAGCTTTTATTTCTAATAGAGTACATATAACAACTTAAATATATTGAATACTTAATTTTGTACCTTAAAAGAAAGTACGGATAATAAAATACTAATCAAACCATAATATATTACTTGAAAATTAATACAAATCACGTAAAATATTTGTATTATTAGTTAATAAGTTTACTTTGATGTTTTTGTTAATGTCATTTATTAAGGGTTTAATTTAAATACTAAAGAGATCGTTACAATAATTTCATGTTGAATAGTAGAGGCCTCGGCGATATTCGTAATATTAAGAACAAGACAAATAACCACCACAATGATCTTCAGGAACAGTAAACAAGTTTTATTAAAAAAATTCAGAAGAACGCTGCATATGTTTTCAACATTTCATTAATCCTCCTGATCATTTGTATATTATAAAAATATTAAACACATCCGGATCTATACAATATTAATGAGATAAACAAAACCGCAGTATCCTTCTCAATGATATGCACTAAAGCAAGAGACTATTCCATATTGATCGTAAATTGAAAAGCGGACTTCATTCTCTTACGGTGTAGCGTGTAAAGTAGGAAGCTGAAAGTAATATAGGTAACCATGGGACTGTGTTTATAGTTCGACTTCCACCTAAGGAATGGCGGTAATAGTCTTTATACGAAGACATCCATTTCAGGTAACTACAATATCGGCAATCATTGGTAACTAGATTATTCCTGTAGTTGTCATTTCCATGTATTTAAAATTTTTAAAATAAATAAATAAATATATCATCACGCCTTCTACCCATTACTGGGTGTGGCACTCTGCTGAAGCAGATCTTGGTAAGTGATATATTTTGCGCGTGAAGTGCGGTTACCAGTCGTCAAATAACGGCCCCCAAACATGTTAGTGGTGGAGGAGCCACAGGGATAGCTTTTTCAAATTATGAAAATTTGTCGCCTGTGGGAATCGAACCAGGGACCTCAGAATCCACAGGCCGAGTTTATACCACTGAGCTAGCCATCCCATTAAAATTTTTTAATCCGTCAAATATCCAATTAATTTTTTTTTGTTAAATAATTTCACTTTCATAATGTCATCAACTAACATCAATTGTTTTGTAAAAAACTGCACTGCTACTGGTAAGTAAGTGATCATATAATAAATGATATTTAGATGAAGAAGGCATAATATATTTTCAAGTTCACCGGGATTGGATAAAACTGCGATTGAAACAATTCAAATTATATATAAATGGTATACACGAGTATATTGTAATAAATGTTTACATTGTGTTTATGAATTTTGATTTTATGAAGTTTAAATAAATATAAAATAATAATAAAAATTACAAGCTCCGATCCGAATCCGACTTCGGATCGGATCGGATTCGGATGTCGGATATTTTTGCCGACCTCTATGTAAGATATAAGAATTAAATCTAGATATATGACGTACTTTCAATTATATTTCAAAACATAAACGTAATATTAATTTATAAAAGTGAACTAGGTAATTAGAATAAGAACTTTCCACAAATATGTTGGTAATTTTGTTATTATAAATAACAACAGATCTAATTATCTGTAGTAATTTTTTGTATTACCTGTAGTAAATTTTATTGTGTATCAATATTAAATGTTATTATTCAGAAGATCAGTTATTGTTAGAAAAAGATAATGAATTTTAAGAAAACATTATAATAGTCTATCTAAAAATGTAAGTTATTTAACTTTGAATCCCTTTTTATCTCCTCTATTTTTTAATCCTTTCTAAAATGGAACTTCATCATCACTACCTTAATTTTTACCAACTTGTTTAGCTTTTTTTTCAAAGCCATTTCAATATAAGAGCGAAGATAATTGTGACGTACTGTCATTTGCCAATTTATATACTTTACATGAATTGACAATAATTTCACGTTAATAATGTCACCACCTAATATCAATTGTTTTGTAAAAAACTGCACTGCTACTGATAAGTAAGTGATCATATAATAAATGATATTTAGATGAAGAAGGCATAATATATTTACAAGTTCACCAGGACTGGATAATACTGCGATTGAAACAATTCAAATTATAAATAAATGGTATACACGAGGATATTTTAATAAATGTTTATATTGTGTTTATGAATTTAGATTTTATGAAGTTTAAATAAATATAAAATAATAATAAAAATTACAAGTTACCTAAATTAGACTTCCACTACTCAGATGGCGAAAAATACAGTCCCAGTGTGTAACATGACAGTTTCTTATCTACAGTAGTAGTATGTTGTGATCTATGGTGTAATGTATAACATTAGACACATGCGAACCATGTAAGGCAAACCAAAGAATCTTTAGAAAATCGATCATATAGAATATTTTATGATATATTTATTTTCGTATTGAAATTCATAAGATATCATACGAAATATTCTATTTCAAAAAAGTTTTTATGATCACTGATGTACAGATATAAATATTTCGTTTGTTTGCACTCCGTATAGAGCTATTCAAATATATATATATATATATATATATATATATATATATATATATATATATATATATATATATATATATATATATAATATAATATATATATATATATATATATATATATATATATATATCTATATATATATATATATATATATATATATATATATATATATATATATATATATATATATATATATATATATATATATAAATCGTATTAACTGTTATTTGAATATCAAGGGAAGAAAGTTAGAGTCGAAGAGCTATTTCAGGGCAAAACTACACTTTCACCACGCGGTATGAGTATATTTTTTTCACTACCCTATCAGAAATTATCAGAAATAAATTAGATATTTTTCTTTTTGACAAATGTCACGAGAATTATATTTTTTGGCATCGTAATATGGTCGTTCGTCATTCATCTAGGTAATAGATTCTATTTATTATTTTTTGTAACCAGAAAAACGGAAATGTAAGTACAAAATATAATTGTAGATAAAAATAAATAAATATATCCATTACTGGGTGTGGTATTCTGCCGTAACAGATCTTGGTAAGTGATATATTTTACGCTAACAACAACGAACTACAAAAAAACCACAATCACCAAATAACGTTAAAAATGCCAATTTTCTTTTTACTGAACGTCGAAAAAAAAAAATATGTGAAAACAATTTGCCCATTTTCAATTAGTTCTTATTAGTATGATGTTCCTTCAACCCTAGTCGCTGTCTTTCTCTGGTGGCCACAATGTTACATGTTTTTCAGAGTCATCATGAATAATATATGCGCGATGTGATGCAAATTTCAAAGTTGTGTGTAGTTTATAATTTATCGCTTTAATTTGCTAGTTTACGCCAGCACATTGCAGCATTGCAACTTATATTTATAATGTAAAAAGCTACATGATACACTCATCTAAACATTTAACAAACGAAATACGTAAAACAGCAGTGAATTAAGAAATTCTAGTTACAGTTAGTAATAAAGGGAATTGATTTTGCAGTTTATTTCTTCATTTCAATACAAAGTTAAATTATATATAATTCGTGTTATTTATAAAACAAAATAATACAGTAAATTTGTTGGTATCGCTAATTCATTAACCGGTATATTAATTCATATTTCTCAGTTATTGGTGCAACCTAAGAAGAAATTTTTAGAAATAAAAATGAATGATGTAAGATCTTACATAGAGGTCGGCATATTTGAAAATTTTGATATCCGATCCGATCCGATCCGACTTGATTCAAGATCCGATCCGATCCGAAATTCGATCTGAGATCCGATCCAAGATTCGATCCGAGATCCAATCCGAGATCCGATCCGAGATCCGATCCAAGATCCGATCCGAGATCCGATCCGAGATCCGATCCGAGATCCGATCCGAGATCCGATCCGAGATCCGATCCGAGATCCGATCCGAGATCCGATCCGAGATCCGATCCGAGATCCGATCCGAGATCCGATCCGAGATCCGATCCGAGATCCGATCCGAGATCCGATCCGAGATCCGATCCGAGATCCGATCCGAGATCCGATCCGAGATCCGATCCGAGATCCGATCCGAGAGTCGATCCGAGATCCGATCCGAGATCCGATCCGAGATCCGATCCGAGATCCGATCCGAGATCCGATCCGAGACCTGATCCGAGATCCGATCCGAGATCCGATCCGAGATCCGATCCGAGATCCGAGCGAGATCCGATCCGAGATCCGATCCGAGATCCGATACGAGATCCGATCCGAGATTCGATCCGAGATCCGATCCGAGGTCCGATCCGAGATCCGATCCGAGATTCGATCCGAGATCCGATCCGAGATCCGATCCGAGATCCGATCCGAGATCCGATCCGAGATCCGATCCGAGATCCGATCCGAGATCCGATCCGAGATCCGATCCGAGATCCGATCCGAGATCCTACCAGACGTGTCATTAAATAAGTAAAATTTTTCCTATTTATACTAAACCAATTTTAACGTTGCATATTCGAAAGAAAAATAACAATTATAGATGAAATTTAATAAATAATTTTGTTATAAAAACTAAAGAGACATATTTTGTTGTAACGTTATTTAATCATTTTTATCACATAACGTAAATGCTTATAAATATAAAGTAGCGTTATATTTCTTTAGAGAGGAATTGGAATTTATGTTTTACTAAGAGTGAATACCTAAAAGTTATGTATGTAAATTTCTTCTTATCCGACTTTCGGATCGAAATATTTTATCCGAATTTCAGATCGGATGTTTTATCCGACTTTCGGACCGGATATTTTGTCTGACTTTCGGATCGGATATTTTATTCGACTTTCAGATCGGATATTTTATCCGACTTTCGGATCGGATAATTTATCCGACTTTCGGATCGGATATTTTATTCGACTTCAGATCGGATCGGATCGGATTCGGATATCGGATATAAGTAAGATATAAGAACTTAATCTAGGTATATGACATACTTTCAATTATATTTTAAAACATAAACGAAATATTAATTTATAAAAGTGTAGTAGTTAATTAGAATAAGAACTTTCCACAAATATGTTGGTAATTTTATTATTATAAATAACAACAGATCTAATTATCTGTAGTAAATTTTATTGTGTATCAATATTAAATTTTATTATTCAGAATATCAGTTATTGTTAGAAAAAGATAATGAATTTTAAGAAAACATTATAATAGTCTATCTAAAAATGTAAGTTATTTAACTTTGAATCCCTTTTTATCTCCTCTGGAAGTACTATTTTTTAATCCTTTCTAAAATGGAACTTCATCATCACTACCTTCATTTTTACCAACTTGTTTAGATTTTTTTTCAAAGCCATTTCAATATAAGAGCGAAGATAATTGTGAAGTACTGTCATTTTCCAATTTATATACTTTACATGAATTGACAATAATTGTGCTGTCAATCCTGATTATAAAAAGAAGACACTATATTTTTCCATAACTACGAGTATTCTGTTGTCATAGTGGTCATACTTTCCATGTTTTTATTTAATGATTTTACTATAAACGATATGGACACTTTTATTTACCTCTTTATATCTCTATCATTTCTACCGCATCATTATCAATTAATCTTAAGACGCACTTATTGGATTCTTAATTAAACCTGTATTCGTATGAAGGACGCATCTCAGTTATATTTCTTCTAACAGAGTCATTAGCGTATTTATTTTTCTGAGTAAGAAACATAAATAATTTGAAAGATAAGAAGGGATTATCAATAAAGTTTCTATGCTGAGTAGATTGTCCACACCCTTTAGGAAATCTATGCTGAAAAATCCACATCCAATTTTGTTTGTGCGTGCTCTTTAAGCACGCGTGCAGCTTGTTTTATACACACAACGAATATTAAATTTTCCAAGTCAGAAAACAATATCTTTATATGTTAGCCTGTATATTGTCTTACCTGATCAAGTAAAACTACTAGACCAGTGATTTTCAATCTTTTTTCAACCGAGACCTCGAAATGTCTCAAAAAACTCTCACGACCCCCGAAGCTTTCTACTCCGTCTTAATAAATGCGAATTTTATATTTCTTGTTTATTAATTAAATAATGAAGTTATGTATTTCTACGCGCAGTGATAGTGAAACATTTCCCGACAGTTACGAAGAAATGATACGTATGATGCGCGGACAGTTAATCGCGGTGACGAACGGTGACGAGGAAGGACGACAATAACCAACAAAAGTAACAAACAAATGAGTTTACCTATTCATTTATTAACTGCAATACAACCACGCGCAATAACTGTTACGAGAGCAGGGTGATAAGTCCCTGAAAAATTAAACAAGAAAAGATTTATTTGGTCAAAACATATTTTATTTCTCCTTGTAGCTCGATACACTTCGTCCAACGTTTTTCTAATTTTTCGATCCATTCTAAATAACACGATTTTGACAATCCTACAAAATAGGCGTTTGTCACAGCGATGACCTCATCGTTGGAGCCAAATCTCTTTCCGCCGAGCCATTTTTTCAAGTTTGGAAATAGATAAAAATCGCAGGGGGCCAAATCTGGAGAAAAAAGTCCTTCTTATTGCGCTTGGACATCGCCAAACACTCCTTTGAACTTGTCACACGGTCGCGCTTGTTGTCAACAGAGAGCAAATGCGGCACCCGTCTGGCAGATAGCTTTCTCATATCCAAAAATTGATGCAAAATGTTCCGTACCCGTTCGGTTGAGATGATCATAGCCTCAGCAGTCTCGTTTACTCGCCGATCGTTCCATATCATACCATGGATTTTATCGACGATTTCTGGTGTTGTACTACCACAACGAAAATCAGTAAACCACTTGTGAATCGTTCCAATCGCTGGTGAGGAGTCCCCATAATGTTTAACAAGCTATGCTTTGGTTTGCGTAATGTTTTTTCCGCACAAGAAATAATGTTTAATCAAGACGCGAAATTCACTTTTTTCCATGTTTTCAACAATCTTCAAGGTTGCTTGCTTTCGATGGGTGTCAAAACAGAACCGAATGACATCACAAATGTCACATGATATTTGCGATCTGTTTTATTTTTCAGGGATTTCTCACCCTGCCCTCGTATAAGAAAACCAATAACAGAATAAAAGAAAAATTTTATTGCATAAACATGAGTAAAGATTCTTTGGACTGTGCCATAGGACATTCAAACATTATTACAGATGTCATGAATTGAGTGTCGACGGTCTCGGAGAATTGTCTCACGCACAATTTGAATGTTTTGGAAATTGATTCCAGTTAAAGGACGTCCAGAGCGCTCATCGTCTTCCGTACTCGTCCTTCCATAATTATACCTCTTACACCATTAAAAGACTTGGGTTTTGTTCATGCGTGCATCACCAATTACTTTGAGAAGCAATTGGTGAGTTTCGATCTCCGTTTTCCCGAGCTTGAAACAAAATTTTATGCAAGTGCGTTGCTCTTTCAAATCGCTCATCACGCTATTGCTGAACTCAACAAACAGTAACACAAATATCACCACACTGTTACAACAAAAGACCGCAAAAGTTGTGAAAACGAAAGGAAGGGTTTGGGAGATGTATTAGTACTGCAATGTAGGGGCAAATCGGTGTACTACAGTAGTTAAAAGAGTTACACACAGCGTTCGGGAACTTTTGTGTAGCACAAATGAGACACAATTTATTCTAATGCATGGTCGAGATATAGAGTTACCGTATTATGACATCACCAGACAAAATCTGGCACAGTCAACAGAAACTGGTCACAAACGATTAAACAAAAATGCAATGTCAACAGAATTCCATGTTGGAGATGCAGTATACTTGCATGACCCGGAAAAATAGGTAGGAACGTCGCGTAAACTAAATAAATCGTTGAAAGGACTGTACTTCTTAATTGAAATAATGGGTTTCACTAATTATAAAACTAAAGACATATCAAGAAAAAAATTTAAAAGTACATGTTAATCGTTTGAAATCTTTTAAGGTAGATGCAGTGACCAAGGAGCCTACGGAAGAACCGAAAACGAAATTAAATTTAAATTTTCAGCTGCCTTGTCATCTGATGCTGCAAGAATTAAATAAGAGTCAGAATCCAAAACCGATTCCACCTCATACTCCCATAATGCCTTACCATACACGCAGCAAGGGTCCAGCGCCAGAGCTCCCGTGAGTACTAACACCAAGACGATAGATTTTTTTATATTTTCAGATGCAGCCACTACATATCATACTAACAGCATGCAGTCTGATTAGTGCATATCATGTAAAGGATTGTCGGCTAATGCATCATACCAAGATGTACAGAGGCTTGTGGAATGCTACGTTAAACAAACTGTTAAGTATTGGAACAATCTCTGTATCAATGACCTCAGCTGAAATCATAAGCAGATGAAATAACTACTTTAAGAGGTGGTGTAGTTAGTAAGTACGTTAATTAAAAATAAATTAGGGTATGTAAGGCGAGTCATGGGCGAAGTCATCCACATCATGCAATGCACTCCGAAGGTAGTAAAGATACAAAGGGTAGAAGAATGCTACAACGAGCTACCTGTTTTTGCAGATGGGAAAGAATTGTTCTTGACTCCAATGACGCATATTCTCCAAGATAAAGCTGAGCAGATAGACTGCAGCCACCTGGTGCCGGCCCTGTACTACATAGACAATAAATGGCTTCCAGTCCGCATCTGACGTAAGGTATCGAGCCGAAAGTATTGGAGATACAGCGGGAACCACAATTTAAGTACAAACCGCTGTACGATATTGGCAACGCTGCTATTTGCTTAAAAAAAATAGATCAAATCGGTCCAAGTTGTACTGTGGACCAAGGTCTGATAACTTTTGATCTATTTTCCAAGAGACGTACTAGCAGTACGTTGGTATGCTTCAATACAGACAATTTTGTCGAAAGAATTCATATTTTTGAGGATAACATCATTTGTCTTTTAAATAATGATAAATCACAGCAGTGTCAGTATAACGGGGATGGTTTTGGGATCTATAACACCCTGTGGTAGATAAGTAGAGGGCGGTATACCGAGCACGTTTTTAAATAAAATTGATATTTTTCCTATATGCTTAAAAATAAACAACAGTACAAAAATAAACATTTGAAATAAAGCATTTATAAACTGATAATAATAGAAATATTTCGAAAAATAATGGAATTTAGTGTTATATCCTTGTTTTTAAAACGGACACTAAGGTACACTGCTATAGAACAAGAGTACGAGAAGGAAACTTTACTTCTTGTACCTTTTTCTATTCAGTTGCAGTGCTCTATGCCACAGGTCGGCAAAAATATCCGATATCCGAATACGATCCGATCCGACTTCGGATTTCGGATCAGATCAGACCAGAACTCTCTCGGATCGTCTCCGATCCTAAATTCTAATAAAATATCCGATCGAAAAGTCGGATGAAACATTCAATCCGAAAGTCGGATAATACATGCAATCTGAAAGTCGGACAAAATATTCGATCCGAAAGTCAGATTAAACATCCGATCCGAAAGTCGAATAAATATCAGATCCGAAAGTCGGATAAAATATCCAATCCGAAAGGCGGATAAAACATCAGATTCGAAATTTACATACACAGCTTTTAAGTATCCATTCTAAGTACAAAACATAAATCCAATTCCACTCTAAAGAAATGATACGTAAAATTCATAAGTACTTATGTTCCATGATTAAAAAATGATTAAGTAACGTTACAACAAAATATATCTCTTTAGTTTTCACAAAAACATTATTAAGTTCCATAATGGTTATTTTTCTTTCGAAAGTACAAGGTTACAATAGGTTGTATATAAGTAGGAAAAACTATATGGATCTAATGATATTCCTGGTCTGATTTCAGTTCGGATTTCGGATTGGATTTCAGTTCGGATTTTAGAATAATTTCTGATCAGATCTCGGATTGAATTTCGGATCGGATTTCGAATCGAATTTCAGATCGGATTTCGGATCGGATTTAGGATCGGATCTCGGATTGAATTTTGGATCGGATATCGGATCAGATCGGTTCGGATCTCGAATTGGTTCGGGTCGGATTTTGTATCGAGTCGGATGGAATCGGATCGGATGGGATATCCAAATTTTCGGAAATGCCGACTTCTATTCTATACTCGTATTTCACGCAAACAATTTTGTATTAACTGACTAAGGGCCAGTTTTTTAATCACCGATTAATGCTAATCATGATTTAATAATAATGGAAACTATGGTTTCGATTATTATTTAGTCTTGATTATCATTAATTGACAGTAAATCGGTTATCAAAAAACTGACCCTTATTGCTAAACAAAGTGTAAGTGATTAATATTTTCTAATTCAGTTATTATACATACTTGTATAACATTTATAACTCCAATTGTTTTAAAGCAAAATCAGATACATTTAAGTTATTAATTCTTTAGTTTTTGGTTGGACGCAATTTAAAAAATTGCATTTAATGCTTTTTTGTTACTTTAGAATAAATTAATGTTGATGCCGTCATTGATAAATTCTCGGAATTACAAGCCTGGAAAGAATAATTTTCTTAATTGATTGTGATTAGGTACATCTCCTATTTAATTATTATAAGCAGCGAGAATTTTTATTTTGTTTTCGTTATTTATTTGTTTTGTTTTCTTTTTGTTGTATATTTTCTTATTCGTTATGAATTTAATAAAATATAATTAGGAAAATATGTATATCTACCCTTTATAATTTAATACAGTTTAATGGTAGAAAAACTATTTTTCCTTTGTCAAGAATAGCGATTTTTAAAAGTTAGCCCCGGGCGGCAAAATGTCTTAAGGAGGCACTGAATCACAGATTTTAGCAAATAACCAGCAATATGATGGATCAAATTATGTTACAGTTGCTTTTTCAGTCACTATAATTTTATATATTTATTACACTGCATTACAAGAAATTTATTTAGCAGTAACTAGCGTTCGGGATGAAATATACAATTGGATTTCGAATAGAATAAAATAATAATAATTAACAAAAATACTTAAACAATGGTGCAGCCTATCTTTTTTTATATATCAAATTTCACTAGAACAGCAAATGACTGAATTCTATTATAACAGAAAATGGCATCCCGAAATATCACTGAAAACAAATGCACTGATTTAATACTGCTGTAAAATCTCTATGTAACTAGGTATTTTGAAATTCGTGCAAAACTTTCTATAAAAGTTTTATCAAACAAATTAATATTATTACTAGCAATCGGCTTTCCCACTGAGTTTCGCGAACACTGGAGGATTAACTTCTGTAAGATAATTGATAAAATGTAAATTGAATTATTGCCGATCTAAAACTTTTCAATTCTGCACGCCTGTTCTTCTAAAAACATTTTAATTAATACCAAACACGATAGGTTTCAAAGCTATTTAACTGAAACAATTGCCGGTAAAAAATTAAATTTTACACGCGAGCCCATCAAAAGACCTTTCATTTGATACCAAACTCGATATATTTGTTACTAAATACGATAGGCATTGTCAGTAAAACAATTGCCGATCAAACCAGTTCTAATTTTGCACGCGAGCTCTTCAAATGGTATTTCATTTCACAACAAATACGTTGGATTTTGAAGCAGTTTTATAAAACAACTGACAATCGAAAGGCATTCAATTTTGTTTGCGAACGCTTCAAAAATATTTTTCATTTCCAAACACGATAGATTCTGATGCACTTTCACTAAAACAATTGCCGATCGAACAATATTCAATTTTGTACGCGATCCCTTCAAAATACCGTACATTTTATACCAAACACGATCGGTTTTGATACACTTTCACTGAATAATTGCCGATCGAAAATAATTCAATTTGTCACTCGAGCCCTACAAAAGACCTTTTTTTATACCAAACACGATAGATTTTGAAACACTGTCACTAAAACAAATACCGATTGAAAAAAATCTAATTCTACAGGCAAGCCCTTCAAACGGCCTTTCATTTGATATCAAACACAAAAGAGTTTGAAGCACTTTCATTTAAACAAATACCGATTGAAACAAAATCCAATTCTGTACACGAGCCCTTTAAAAGACCTTTTATTAAAGACCGAACATGATTGATTCTGATGCATTTACACCAAAACAATTACCGATCGAATAATATTCAATGTTGTACACCAGCCCTTCAAATGACCTTATATTTGATACCAAACACGATCGGTTTTAAAGTACTTAAAGACCTTTTTTTTATACCAAACAAGTTAGATTTTGAAACACTGTCACTAAAACAAATACCGATTGAAAAAACTCCAATTCTGCACGCGCGCCCTTCAAACGGCCTTTTATTTGATATCAAACACAAAAGAGTTTAAAGCACTTTCATTAAAACAAATACCGATTGAAAAAATTCCAATTCTGTACACGAGCCTTTAAAAGACTTTTTATTAAATACCGAACATGATAGATTCTGGCACTTTCACTAAAACAATTGCCGATCAAAAATATTCTCATTCTGCACGCAAGCCCTTCATAAGAATTTTCATTTATTATCGAACATGACAGGTTTTGATGTACTTTCACTAAAACAATTGCCGATCGAAGAATATTCAATGTTGTAAGCGAACCCTACAAAAGACCTTACATTTGATACCAAACACGATCGGTTTTAAAACACTTTCACGAAAATAATTGCCGATTGAAAAAATGCAATTTTTCATTCGAGCCCTTCAAAAGACCTTTTTTTGATACCAAACACGATAGATTTTGAAACACTGTCACTAAAATAATTGCTGACTGATATATTCTCAATTCTGCACACGTGATTTTCAAAATAATTTTCATGTTATACCGAATACGATATATTTTGTAGTACTTTCAATAAAACAATTGTCGATAAAAAATTTATTTCAATTCTAGTTATCTGTTTTTTTTAACGCACATTGCCGTGAACAAAATTTTCTTAGCTTTACTATATATCTTTACCGAAGACAAATTTAGTTGGGTTTACCTGTATACTTTATAAAACTTGTTAATTTGACGTTTTGTTTTAAAACCAACTTCATAGTGGACTGTCAAAAATAGATTTTTTAAATACACATATTTGAAATATGTAATTATAAATAGAACGTTCCCTCATTCCCCCATATGAAAAGTTTTCGGCCTGACAATGAAAACTGCGATTTCAGTAAAAAATTATTTTAAGTCAGTTGAGATGGTTTGGGCATGTAGACCGTATGTCGAATGACAGATTAGTGAAACAGGTATATGTTGGTGAAATTGAGGGTGAACGATTGCGTGGGCGACCTATGAACAAATGGATGAATATGATTGAAGGATTGTTGCGTGAAAGAAAGTTTCCGAGTACTAGAAACAAACGTGCTTGTATGAAGGGAATTATGAATGTGGATGAAGCTAAAGTGGTGTGTCAAGATAGGAACGTTTGGCGAAGATTAATTGCGGAATGAATCTGATGATTTAAGAAGTTCAGGAATTTAGATTTTAGTTTTGTTGTTTAGTAATTTCATTAGAGTGTTTAACTGCATTTGTGTGGAATTCACTTTCAAAAACAAGCGTAGAGCGACACTCCCTTCCTTTCTTATCTTTTAATTCGTTTTCAGTTCTTACGTAGAGTGTTTAACTGCAATTGTGTGGAATTCACTTCCAAAAACAAGCGCAGGGCGACACTCCCTTCCTTTCTCATCTTTTTGTTTCATTTTCAGTTACTGCATTGTGTAGACTTTTCTTTCATATGCAATTGCAGGCTATCACTTTCATCTTTTCTAATCTTTGTAGATCTGTTGTTAGATTCGTTGTTAGGAGTAAGCGTGGGTAATTTGATATATTTTATGCACGTCGAAGAAAGAAGATAAATGATAAGTGAATAATTAATGAGTGAAAGATTGACAAATGATTGGATGAATGTGATTGAGGGTTTTTTTTTTTTTAATGTAAGAAATTTCGTGTGTGATAAATAAATGAGATTATATGGAGAGATCTATGAAAGTGGTTGAAGTGAGGGTGGTGTATTTGAATGATAATGTTTGAATGTTTTGTGAGTGATTTTAGGGTTCGTGCTACCCCATTTTATGGGATATAGCGTGAAGATATGTATGTATGTATGTATTTTTCTACATAATCTCCCTTGACTTCGAGACACTTGGTCCAGCGTTTCTCCAACATCAATATTCCTTCCCGGAAGTGAGAGTCTGGAACGCTGTGAATATATTCATCTACGGCCCTCTCAACTTCTTCATTGGACGCGAAGCGCTTCCCAGAAACAAATTTCTTCTAGTCCCGTAGTTTTCCCATCTCCAACGCACCCTTGTGTACAGGTGCTTTGTCCTTGTGAAAGATGATTTTTTTCTTCTGCAAGCCAGGCCTCTTCCCGGGAATTTTGGCTTCCAGATGGCCAAGAAGGTTGGAGTAATATTTTCCTGTAATGGTTCTGCCTTTTTCAAGATAATCAATTAACTTCGCATCCCAAAACACGCTGGCAATGACCTTTCCGGCAGATGCGATCGCCTTTGCTTTCTCTGGCGCTGAACCACCGGCTTCCATCCATTGCTTGGACTGCTGTTTCGTTTCTGGCGTGTAGTGGTGGACCCATGTCTCATCCATGGTGATAAATCGCCGTACATCGGTCGGATTCCTATTGAATCGGTCCAAACATTGCTGCGAAGACTATTTGCGCATTTGATTTTGGTCGGCATTCAAAAAATGCGGCACCCAATTTGCGTAGAGCTTTCGCATCTCTAATTCTTTGTGCAATAATTTTTATAATTTAATAATAATAATAATTTGTTTTCCGGTGCAGCTTTATTTTTGTTTTTAAAATTTCGTGGTTATTTTGCAATTGGAACTATTAGAGATACTAGAATTCCTAAGGAATGTCCATTATTAAGCAAATAACTTTTTTCCAAAAATGATCGTGGATATTTCGAAACAGAAATGGAGCGAAACGATGGACATTTGTATGTAATATGGATGGACAACGCCGTTATAACAATGATTTTATCCTCTTGTAGCACGCAGGAAGTAAGTCAAGTAAATAGGTTTTCAGAACAGCAAAAAAAAAAAAAGATTCTCAGGCCTTTCGTTATTGAAAAATATAATTTATATATGGGAGGCACTGATCAAATGAATCAAAATCTATGTTGCTACCGCATCGGAATTCAAGGTAAAAAGTGGTATTGGCCTTGGATGCTGGATGTTGGATTCTATACAATAAAGCAAATAAATCCAAACTTAGTCAGCTGGAATTCAGAAGGGAAGTGGCTAATGTTTATTTAAAAAAATGTGCAACACAACCGAAAGGAGCTGCAAGACCATCATCATCCGATAGTCGAATTTCTGATACAATCAGATTCGAGCGAATAGATCATTTTGTGCGGCGTAATGAAGATAACAAAAAAAAGATGTGCTTAAAAACAATGCAAATCTATTGTTAGAACCATGTGCACTAAATTTAATGTGAGACTATGTATAGATTGCTTTATTGCTATATGTAGTTTAATTTTATAAATGTATTTTTTTTTATTTTATAAATAAACTATGCATAAAGGATTTTTTGTTATCAAAATGTATGTTTTATTTTAACTCTCATGAAAAATAAACATTTATATGATGTTCAGTTAGAAAATTAAACGTATTAAAAATACTGAGTATACACGCCTAGCGTTGCCATATGGACACTCCTTTTATTTCAAAAACTAGTTTTTTTCAAAAAATTGTTTACGTGTTTTCTTATGTCTTCTTTAAATGATATTCAGCAAAATCTCATAAAAAAAGAACAAAAAAAGAATTCCGGCGATAATGGGTTAAATTTGCCGTTTTAAAAAAGTTATAGGTTTTATTTCAAACATTGCTCTCTAAAATTTAATGAGAGGTAATGGCTGCGAAAACATCTTATGTCTCATGTTAACATAACATTCAGTATATGGTACATGTGAAATTAAATGAAGTAGTAGGATAATATTGATAATTTCTATTGACATATAAAAATGTAAAACATTTAAAAACTCAACAAATAAGCATAGTTTTATACTGATAAAATCCCGCTACTAATGCAAAATCCCATTACCAAGTAAATGTGATAGTATGCTGTCAATTTGAAGCAAAATTATATTGCTTTCTTGATAACTGTATCCAGGACAATGGTGAATCATTTATGTATGTTAAATACCAAAGTGGGTATTTTTAAATTATACTACTTGGTTGATTACTTGTCGTAGAACACGCTAGACTATTAGCGACAAAATTAATAGAAGACAATTAACGAATGGTTAAACTATCGTCTGTATTTAACCTTGTGATTAGTTTTATTTGTTGGGGCATAAAATAATAATTAATGATAGCATTAGTTCACTGGTTTGCACATCATTAATCTTTTTCCTTAGGTAAGATACGATTTAATTTACTTCGCTATTTTTCGTTGTTGGAAGAATGGTTCCATGACGTTATCTCATTAATGTCTGTTTCCCTTGACTAAGTATCGACAGTTCATTCTTTTCTTTCCTGGAGATATAGGAAAAATCGGGCAAGGACAAACATGGATTAACTACTATTTTTTAGTAAGTAACTTATTCTTCATTGACTCTTAGATTAGGTTATTGCGAAGAATAGTTTATTTAACGCTGGTCTAATTCTGCGCTTTTGGTGAGAGTTTTTAAAATTACCCAATCCAAAAAAGTTATACAGGCCACTGCTTCAGGCGATTTCAGCCACATTATTATCTGATACTGGAGCAGATATAATAAATCTTAAAAGACATGGTGGTTGGAAATCTAGTATAGTGGCTGAGGGATACACTAAAATTCGCTGCGAAATAAAATACAAATTTTCCATCAATTTCTTAGCAGTGCCAAAAACCTGCTGTTAATACTTCTGTAACCTCCAAAATTATCAATAATAGTACTGTTGATAATATTAATATAGACAAAATCAATGTGTCTGTAGATAATAAAAAAGTTTCTAGTACACATATTGTTAATATAAACAACTGTAATAAGTGTGTTATTAATATAAACAAAAAATAAATATTATATATTTTACTTACTACTCGTATTTAAATAAAATCATTTACCGATATATTTTACTGTGTTCGATACAAGTACTTATCTGCTCATTTTGATGTGTACAAATTAGATGTACTGATAATAGTTTGCAATATTTATGAAGGTTATATTTATAAATGTCAAAATATATCACTGCATATTTATTCTTCTTCCATAAGCGTATGTGGTTAAAATATGAAATTCCGTGGTTGGTGCGAAATTTAAATCGCTCTTAGTTCAATTTTCTTTTGACAATTGAGTAAAGCGCAAATTACTTTCGGCACTTGTGCTTTTCGTTTACAGAACCACACTTGGGCTTCATTTGTCTACTTTCCACACGTAACCAAAGCTATAGTAATTACGTAATAAAAAATAAATCGCACAGTTGTAGAAAAAATTATAAATTTCTATAGTAATAAAAATAAATTATAATATTTATGATGTAATTAATCCCATCCTTATTATACAAGTTTAGTAATTTGCAGGTCATTTACTGGTGCTGGTATTGAGTGAATAATAATTGACGCGTAGTGAATCTCAGCATAGCCATTGTATTTTAAGTCGTTGATTTGCATAAACTAGAATTTGCAATATATAGAATATATAAAATTAATAGTTATAACGTCCGAATAGTATGTATTCCTGTGCAAACTCCAGATGTTCTAATGGGGTCTTCCACTATATATTTTTTTCTTGGATTAAGATATTAATTTAAATGTTTATATATTGCTGCTTAATAATTTAAAAATAATTAAAGATTTGATATTTGTTAGGTATGTATTTTTCCTTTTATAGTATAAATTCAGAAATTTATAAATATTATTGTAATAAAAACTTTTTCCCTCTTCCAGTTCTGAGGATGGTTAAATATTAAACGAAATGTTAACTATCATGGATTTTTGATTATTTTTGTCCGATGTCCAACTATCTTTTCCTCGTAAATTTAATGATAATAATAAAAAAATTCAATGTATTCGGTATAATGTGTCACAATTACAGAAATTTGCACAGTCCAATAATGGGTAGAAGGCGTGTTGATATATTTATTTTATTTATATATATTTAGGACTGTGCAAATTTCTCCACTAATATCTTTGGGGGCCATGATTTGACGGCTAGTAACCGCATTTCACGTGCAAAAAAATATCACTTACCGAAATCTGCTTCAGCAGAGTGCTTCACCCAGTAATGGGTAAAAGGCGTGATTTATTATATATATATATATAAAAAAAAAAAAAAAAAAAACATCACCTAGACAACAGAATAAATAGAACTCACCCGTCAAGTGCGAAATTTATTTTGGTTTTTGACTGGGTTTTTGGAGTTGGATTAAAATATACTGTTTGTCACTGGACTTCTCGAGTATCGTTTTATTAAGATAAGTGTTATCTTTCATTTTTATAGTAGTTTAGTTTTTTATATATATATTTTCTTTCATATCGTTATTTGTTTATATTGGTTACGTGTATAGAAACGCTGAGTTATGTTTTGTTTTTAGGTGTGATTGACGTTTGACAGTTGAGTAAATGTAACTGTTTTCTTTTTCTATTTATAGTTAAGGACAAGTCTGGTAAGCTACCTTAACTTCTACTCTTCTACCGAGAGAACCCTCCTTTTATTTAGTTCTTAGCCTCCGGATGTTTTGCTATTAATTTTACTGCAGGTGTTCATGCCAAATTATATCTTCTTGTAAGCAAGATTCTCATTTTCATGATTATCATATACGTGGTTGATAGCGCATATAGACTTTTTCTGTTAAATCTTTTAATTGACCATTACTCCCGAGTGTAGTAACTGCGTTAATACATATTTTGTTCTGGATTTTTGACAATATTTCCTAAATTTCGTTAACGTAAATGTTATTGCACCAAATCCGAATCCTTCATAATTTTTAATTTAAATTTATCACGTATTAAATTTAATAATTTTAATACATACTCTGAACAGTCGTATATTTATTATTTAAATTTAAGGCATATTTATGATGTTATAGTTTCACACTTCATTTCACGCAGGGTTAGCCTAAACAAACAAAAAATAGGCAGAATAGAAAAAATTAATGACCGCCGTCAGTCGCCCAGCGATAAGGGTACGTTGCTAGCCCGTGCACCTAGTACAGTCTAGCTGAAAAGTTTGTTGATACAAAAACAAACATATGAACTGTATGTAAAATGTTTATTACAGATCTGTAACCAGGTTTAGATCCCACTTCTGAGATAAAAGGCACAGAAAAAGACTTGATAACAATGAATATAAAGTATAAAATTGATTTCAAACCTTGTCGACTCAATGCATGTATTAATTGGTATATACACGACATACATTTTACATACAGAGTTCATAATGTGACATATAGTATGAACAGTGGTAGTTGTGACGACATCGGTCTCTCGGCTCCGCTGATTAACTCCATCTCTCGACCACCTCGTCTCGGTCATACCTGCATGACAAAACACAACATGTCATTCCATTCTCGGTCAACGCTCACTAAGAGTTACATTTCAGTTAGTACAACAAAGTTACGATCGTCAGTGCGAAGCAGGTCCCCAACCTGAACATGTCCCAGACACACTATGAATCTCTCATTCATCCGAGGTCACTGACCTCATTGTTGCGGGTATTTAGATCCGATTGTTGCGAGAGTGTTTCATCTCAGCCAGTGCCGGAAGGATAAGGTTCTAGGCACGACGCAGGCCCCTGACCTGATAATGTCCCAGACATTCTGTGGATTCCAGATCCACCCGAGGTCTCTGACCTCATTGTTGCGGGTATTCAGACCCGATTGTTGCGAGAATGTTTCATCTCAACCAGTGCTAGATGGATAAGGTTCTAGGTACGACACAGGTCCCTGACCTGAGAATGTCCCAGACATTCTGTGGATCCCAGATCCACCCGAGGTCCCTGACCTCATTGTTGCGGGTATTTAGACCCGATCGCTGCGGGTATTTAGACCAGATAGTAGCATCCTCACGGTAGGTTATGGGTTCGATCCCAGACTATATAAATTAATAGTTTTTTTTTAGATTTACTACAATTACATGATTTACTTAACTTTCTTTACAAACTAATATAATAATGACTTATAACAGTGACGTACAACAATGAGTTTGACCTACTTAATTCACTGAATTTATTTTCTCACATGCCTTTGACTTTTTTCCAAACACTCATACAATAATGACTTATAAGTAATAACTTCAATGACTTACTTAATTTATTATCTAATTAAGTAGACTACAGTTAATTTACTTCACTATTTATTTACTCTCTATGACATTACATGACATTATATGACATTACATGACAATATATCACATTACATGACATTATATGACATTACAAGACAATATATGACATTATATGACATTATATGTTATGACATGACATCATATGACAAGATATGGAGAATTGAATCAATTTTAACAAGCTTATGCCACTAAACTGAAACGATTTTAGCCATTTTTAATATATATCGTTAACCTTGAGCTAATAGTTAACAATTTAATAAATTTGACTAATTTTAAACAATAAATTTGAACGATTGTAGCCGTTCCTTAACCTTGACATACTTCAAAATATTGACAAATTAATCAATTTCTACTATTTTAGCCATTTTATTATATTCTTGACCTAATTATTGACAATTTAATCAATTTCTACATGTTTTAGAAAATACTGTTTATAATAATAATAATAATAATAATTAATACTTTATTGACACATAAGTCAAAGGCGAGGTTCAGCCAATGGCTGCTCTTCCACCTAACCATAGTACATGATATGACATACAAAAGATATTTACAAGAAAATCAACAAATTTATAAGTATTTTACATTATTTTAGTAAAATGTAACATAGAATTATTAAAAGAATTATTTACATTGGTCAAAACTAAGTTTAAACATATTTTTCACATGATGTTTGAACGCACTCATTGGTAAAGACTTCAACTCAGATGGAATTTTATTATAATATGCAGGAGCAAGATACGAAAATGAGTTTTTAAATTTAATTTTCTTGAAGGAAGGCACTACATATAAATCTTTTTCACGTAGTGTATAATTGTATTGCTTAAAAACAAGTTTTTCATATAAATAGTCAGGCAATCCAGTTAGCTTAATTTTATGTGTTAGACAAAGATACGATATTTTGAGACGATCGTCAATGTGATTCATATTAGCGATAATGCGATATTTAGAAATATGATCGTATTTCCGCACACCATAAACATATCTTAAGCATGAATTTTGAAAAAGAGTTATTTTCTGCTTATCTAATTGAGTCAAATGAGGCACATAAACACAAGCACAATAATCAAATAAAGATAGTACAAGGGAATTAACAAGGCGCAATTTTATCTGCGTAGAAAGAACATCGCGGAACTGGTACAAATGTCGAAGTTTCAATCTAGCTGCTGTAAGTTTCTTAAGTAAATGTGTTCTGAAATGTAAGTCTTGGTCTATATGCATACCTAGACTTTTTATTGTACTGCTACGTTGCAATTGAAGTCCGTCCAATATAATATTCGGCGTCTCACTTGTACCCAATATTAACAATGATGACTTGTCAGCATTAATTTTAAGGCCGTTGTTAGTAATCCACTGAACTAAATTGTCGAGATCTTTATTTATTACTGTGCTTGTTTCATTCATTTCTGAACTATTAAATGAAGCTAAAATCTGAGTGTCATCAGCATATGAATGTGAAGTACAGAAATTCAGAACTGTTGGCATGTCTGCAATATAGATTAAGAAAAATAAAGGCCCAAGAATTGATCCCTGTGCTTTTGCACCAGTTTATAGCGTTGTCACCGAAATTAAAATATTTCAGTTTTGCTAACAACAAACTGTGATCAACTAAGTCAAAAGCTCTTGAAAAATCGATTTGCACTAGTACAGAAACCTGTGAGTTGTCATAATTTTTAAGAATTGAATCAAAAACATTTAACAGACAGGTATTTGTGCTGTAACCATTTCTAAATCCTGATTGGGTGCTTGGCAGGATTCTATTTTCAATAGCAAAATTCATTATTTGATCACTACAAACTCTTTCAAGGACTTTAGACATTGTTGGTAAGATACTAATTGGCCGCAAATCATCGAATGCTACTAAATTTAAGTTTTTGGGAATTGGTTTAACTATTGCAAATTTCCAAACATCCGGTACCACACATTCTAATATGCAACAGTTTATAATATGCGTAATGTAATCTATTATTACTGGTAAAGTTATACGGATCATTTTCAATGATATCCCATCAACACCAATTGCATTAGATTTAAGTTTATTTATAACTTTCATGACTGTATCTTGGTCTATACATTTGAAGCAAAGTAATCATCAGTCTGTTTAGAATTCCTGTTATCAAGATAACAATTAATAGTATTAGGATTTATATTAGTAGTACCCACCTTGTCAAGTAAATAATTTCCATAATCTTGGGAATTTGCAAGAGTATCAGGAATATTTTTAATCGGATCATCATTAACACCTAAACGTTTTAAATTATTCCATAGTTGACTAGAATTAAGGTTATTGTTAATGTTATATTGAAGAAAGGCTTGTTTTTCTTTACGAATAGCAGCTGTAGTTAAGTTTCTTAGCTGTTTATAATATAAAAATTTTGCTTCAGTTTTATATTTTTTGAAATCGAGCAAGGCCTTATCTCTTTTTCTCTGCATTATTTGAATAACAGGAGTAATCCAGGGACAATATTGTTTAGTGATTTTAACAGTTTTAGTTGGGGCATGTATATCAAATAATGCAGTTATATTACTATTAAGAAAATCTATTTTATCATTAATGTCATTAAGTTTTATAACCTGAATCCAGTCAACTAAGGTACAATCTGTAAAAAACATGTCTGAGTTGAAATTTTTAAAATCTCTATACGTAACAGTTTTATGTAAAACACTAGTCTTAGGTATGTTTAATTCACAGTACACACAATTATGGTCCGAGATATTGCTAGTATCCAGAACACCAGAATTTGAGCATATATTTTTATCTGATACTAGAATTATATCTATCAGAGATTTAGAAGACGGTCTAGTGTACTGTTCAATTATCTGATGCATTTCATTAAGTGATATTATATTAGACAAGAACTTGATACGAAAATCATTAGACAACATATTAATGTTTACATCCCCTGCGCATATCAGATAATCAACTAACGGATTAAATTCAGCAAATATTGCATCCAGTACTTCCATATCTCTGTATAAATCTGCATGAGGGTTGTAAATGACTCCAAGACCTAATTTACGCTTATGAATAGTACACTGAATCCATAAGTGTTCAACATTATTTGCATTTACGAAGCTAGTGTCTAAGATTTTAAACAAAATACTGTTACGGACATAGAATGCGACACCACCACCACGTTTGTGACATCTTTCTAAACTTACAAAATTATAACCATCAATGTGAAATAATGATGAAGGAGCAGTGTCGCTAATCCATGTTTCTGTAATCGCAATGATATCAAAATTACATTCATTTATAAATTCTTTAAATTTTAGAAAACATGAATTAAGCGATCTGACATTAATCTGACCAAATGTAAATTTACTATTATCGAGTTCAATGACTTCTATATTAGAAACAGCTGATATCGACATAAAACAAATATTGACAAAAAATAGCGAAATTGAACAATAATTTTAATAGAAGTTAATTAAACAATTCAAGACTGTAAAATTGAGTGACTGATTTTAAAATGGTCTGGCAATATATTTAAGACAATATTTTAGTAAGTAAATGAAATTATTGAAGTAGGTAAATTTAAATTTACATAGTAGTTTTAAGTTTTAAAATAAATATCATACTGACATATAAGTGAAATAATAATTACAATAGGTATTATATTATGCTGTTCAGGTCCTCAGTGTTAGTAATAACATATTTTTTATCTTTGCCGTTTGAATTACGTTTAACAATAATTCGGCCATCATAAGTCCAAACATTATTAAAAGAAAACTTATCTGAGGCAGATTTCAGGAGGGCTAATCTTGTTTTGGTGAGGTCTTCTCTAATAGTTATACCAGTGTCCCTAAGTTCCTTTTTCTTGATGAAAACTTTATTTCGTGAACGATAGCTGACAAATTTGACGATAACTGGACGATTTACACCACTTTTAAATTTGCCAATTCTATGGCATCGATCTATATCGTTCACTGAAATGTCCACATGCAATTTGTCATGACACAGTTTAACCACACGCTCATCCATATTTTCTTCTCGATCTTCGGACAGTCCAAAAATACGAATGTTATTTCTTCGCGTGTATTGTTCCAGATTGTCCACACCTTTACTAGCACTCATACAAACTTTCTTTAATTCATTATTTTCTTCTTTCACTGATGCAATTTCCTTACTTAGAGCGTCAAATTTTGCATCAAATACTTTGCTCACTGCACTAGTTACTTCCTTTACGATTAACATTACAAACTCTTTATTAGATCCTAGTTGCAACAATGATTCACTGATCATTTGTTTTATCGAATCTTTATCATCGCGGGTAAGCATCTTGTACAGAGTAAATCACACTTCAAAATTTTAAATTTTAGCAAAAAGATAAATGTCGCCAGAGCACACAAATCACGTCTAGCCTCGTTGACAGTACATTTACAATGATTGTTAACTACTGTTATTCTTGCAATTTTCTTGGTTTTTTATTTTAAGACAGGATTATCTTACACACTGCAAATCTCTAAAAATATGGTCTTACCGTTTTACTAAACAACTTGCAAATATGGTTCTACAGTTTTCTACAAACTTGCGAACAAATACATTTCAACGATTTTAGCCATTTTCAGCTAATTATTGACAATTTAATCTATTTTACAAGATTTTTAGAAAATAAAATGGCACGATTTTAGTCATTTTCAGCGCATCATTGCCCTAATTATTGACAATTTAATCAAATTTACAAGTTTTTTACAAATTAAAATTCAACGATTTTAGCCATTATCAGCATATCATTGACCTAATTATTGACAATTTAATCAAATTTACAAGTTTTTTAGAAAATAAAATATCACGATTTTAGACATTATCAGCGTATCAGTGGCATTGACCTAATTAATGACAATTTAATACATTTTACAAGAATTTCAGATGATAAAATATAACGATTTTAGCAATTTTCAGCGTATCATTGACCTAATTATTGACAACTTAATGAAATTTACAAGTATTTTAGAAAATAAAATGCCTCGATTTTAGCCATTATGAGTGTATCAGTGGCCATGACCTAATTTTTTACAATTTAATCAAATTTATAAGTTTTTTAGAAAATAACATTCCACGATTTTAGACATTACTAGCGTATCATTGACCTAATAATGGAGAAATTAATCAAATTTACAAGTTTTTTAGAAAATCAAATGACACGATTTTTGACATTACGTGCGTATCAGTGGCCATGACCTAATTATTTACAATTTAATCAAATTTATAAGTTTTTTAGAAAATAAAATGCCATGATTTTAGCTATTATTAGCGTATCATTGACCTAATTATGGAGAAATTAATCAAATTTACAAGTTTTTTAGAAAATAAAATAGCACGATTTTAGACATTACGAGCGTATCAGTGGCCATGACCTAATTATTTATAATTTAATCAAATTTATAAGTTTTTTAGAAAATAAAATGCTATGATTTTAGTCATTATCAGTGTATCATTGACCTAAATATTTACAATTTTATCAAATTTACAAGTATTTTAGAAAATAAAATGCTACGATTTTTGTAATTATCAACTTTTCAGTGACCTTGACATAATTATTTAAAATTTAAACAAATTTACAAGTTTTTTAGAAAATAAAATGCAACAATTTTACTCATTATCAGTGTAAGTTTTTTTTTTAGATTTAATACAATTACTTGATTTACTTAACTTTCTTTACAAACTAAATGACTTATAACAGTGACTTACTACAATGACTTTGACCTACTGAATTCATTAACTCAATCTACCTTGACTTTTTTACAAACTAATATAATAATGACTTATAACTTACAACAATGAGTTTGACCTACTTAATTCACTTAATTTTTTTTCTCACATGCCTTTGACTTTTTACCAAACACTAATACAATAATGACATAACTTCAATGACTTACTTAATTTATTATCTCATTAAATAGACTACAGTTAACTTACTTCACTATTTATTTACTCTCTGTGACATTACATGACATTACATGACATTAATATGACATTATATGATATGACATGACATCAATTGAATCAATTTTAACAAGCTTATGCCACTAAACTGCAACGATTTTAGCCATTTTAACCTTGAGCTAATAATTAACAATTTAATAAATTTGACTAATTTTAAACAATAAATTGGAACGATTTTAGCCGTTCCTTAACCTTGACATACTTCTAAATATTGACAAATTAATCAATTTAAACTATTTTAGCCATTTTCTTATATTCTTGACCTAAATATTGACAATTTAATCAATTTCTACATGTTTTAGAGAATAATGTTTATGATTGCTGTTTGTTAACTACTGTTATTCTTGCAACTTTCTTGGTTTTTTATTTTAAGACAAGATTTTCTTACACACTGCAAATCTCTAAAAATATGCTCTTACCGTTTTACTAAACAACTTGCAAATATAGTTGTACAGTTTTCTACAAACTTGCGAACAAATACATTTCAACGATTTTAGCCATTTGATCATCATTGCCCTAATTATTGACAAGTTAATCAAATTTACAAGTTTTTTACAAATTAAAATTCAACGATTTTAGCCATTATCAGCCAATCATTGACCTAATTATTGACAACAATTTAATCAAATTTACAAGTTTTTTAGAATATAAAATGCCACGATTTTAGCTATTATCAGCGTATCAGTGGCATTGACCTAATTAAAGACAATTTAAGACATTTTACAAGAATATCAGATAAAAAAATATAACGATTTTAGCAATTTTCAGCGTATCATTGACCTAATTATTTACAATTTAATCAAATTTACAAGTATTTTAGAAAATGCCACGATTTTTCTCATTATCAGTGTATCATTGACCTAATTATTTAAAATTTAATCAAATTTACAAGTATTTTAGAAAATAAAATGGTACGATTTTTGTAATTATCAGCTTTTCAGTGACCTTGACCTAATTATTTAAAATTTAATCAAATTTACAAGTTTTTTAGAAAATAAAATGCAACAATTTTACTCATTATCAGTGTATCATTGACCTAATTATTTACAATTTAATCAAATTTACAAGTATTTTAGAAAATGCCACGATTTTTCTCATTATCAATGTATCGTTGACCTAATTATTTAAAATGTAATCAAATTTACAAGTATTTTAGAAAATTAAATGCCACGATTTTAGTCATTATCAGCTTTTCAGTGACCTTGATCTAATTATTTAAAATTTAATCAAATTTACCAGTTTTTTAGAAAATAAAATGTCACGATTTTAGACATTATCAGTGTATCAGTGGCCTTGACATACTTATTTACAATTTAATCAAATTTATAAGTTTTTTAGAAAATAAAATGCCACGATATTAGCTATTATCAGCGTATCATTTACCTAATTATTGACAATTTAATCAAATTTACAAGTCTTTTAGAAAATAAAATGTCACGATTTTACCCATTATCAGCGTATCAGTGACCTAATTATTTACAATTTAATCAAATTTATAAGTTTTTTAGAAAATATAATACCACGATTTTAGTCATTATCAGCTTTTCAGTGACCTTGACATTATTATTTATAATTTAATCAAATTTACAAGTTTTTTAGAAAATAAAATGTCACGATTTGACCCATTATCAGCGTATCAGTGACCTAATTATTTACAATTTAATCAAATTTATAAGTTTTTTAGAAAATAAAATACCACGATTTTAGCTATTATTAACGTATCATTGACCTAATTATGGAGAATTTAATCAAATTTACCAGTTTTTTATAAAATAAAATGTCACGATTTTAGACATTATCAGTGTATCAGTGACCTTGACATACTTATTTACAATTTAATCAAATTTATAAGTTTTTTAAATAAATAAATAAATAAATAAATAAATAAATAAATAAATAAATAAATAAATAAATAAATAAATAAATAAATAAATAAATAAATAAATAAATAAATAAATAAATAAATAAATAAATAAATAAATAAATAAATAAATAAATAAATAAATAAATAAATAAATAAATAAATAAATAAATAAATAAATAAATAAATAAATAAATAAATAAATAAATAAATAAATAAATAAATAAATAAATAAATAAATAAATAAATAAATAAATAAATAAATAAATAAATAAATAAATAAATAAATAAATAAATAAATAAATAAATAAATAAATAAATAAATAAATAAATAAATAAATAAATAAATAAATAAATAAATAAATAAATAAATAAATAAATAAATAAATAAATAAATAAATAAATAAATAAATAAATAAATAAATAAATAAATAAATAAATAAATAAATAAATAAATAAATAAATAAATAAATAAATAAATAAATAAATAAATAAATAAATAAATAAATAAATAAATAAATAAATAAATAAATAAATAAATAAATAAATAAATAAATAAATAAATAAATAAATAAATAAATAAATAAATAAATAAATAAATAAATAAATAAATAAATAAATAAATAAATAAATAAATAAATAAATAAATAAATAAATAAATAAATAAATAAATAAATAAATAAATAAATAAATAAATAAATAAATAAATAAATAAATAAATAAATAAATAAATAAATAAATAAATAAATAAATAAATAAATAAATAAATAAATAAATAAATAAATAAATAAATAAATAAATAAATAAATAAATGGCATTTTAAAACAACTACATGATTGGGGTCTTCGTGGGAATCTTCCCAATTTTCTTACTTCCTTCTTTAAAAATCGTACTTTTAGAGTACGTGTTGGTGATGTTTATTCTTCTTCTCACCCTTTAGAAAATGGAGTTCCTCAAGGTTCTACCATTAGTGTTGTTTTATTTATGATTGCTATTAATAGCATTGCTTTAAATCTTCCTCCAGCCGTACATCATTGTCTTTATGTTGATGATTTGGTTATTTTCACTTCTGCTTCTAGCATTCATGAATGTGAGTTCCGTATTCAAAATGCTATTAATTCTGTTTCTGATTTAGCTACTACTAGGGGTTTTAGATTTTCTGTAGAGAAAACTAAATGCATTGATTTCTGTCGTTTGCGTACACCACATAATAATCCTTCTCTTTTATTATATGGTACTCCTATTCAGTATACAAACAGAATAAAATTTTTGGGTCTAATCCTTGATCCTTACTTAACTTGGAAATATCACATTTTAAATCTTGCTGCAGAATGTCGCAAAGTCATTAATGCAATAAAATGCTTAGCTAGCACAAAATGGGGAGCTGATCGTGATTGCCTTCTTCGTCTTTATGTTTCGTTAGTTATGTCAAAACTTGACTATGGCTCTGTAGTGCTAAGTACAGCAAATCAGACTCATCTTAAGCGTTTGGATGCTGTACATAATGCTGGCATTCGTTTGGCAACAGGTGCATTTCGTACAAGTCCTGTCAACAGTTTATACTGTGAATCTGGTTTACCTGCACTTTCTATACGAAGAACTCGACAGTATATGAAATATACTGCTCGAATGAAGTCAAAACCTTGGCATTTCTTATTTAATATCCTTTTTCAAGATGACCATAGTGCTGATCTGTTTTATAATAGTACTACTTCACTTTGTCCATTGGTTGTAAAACTTATACTTCAATTTGATGAGTTGCCCCAGGGAATGGAAGATGTTTTGCCGCAGGTTATATCAGAAACGCCAAGTTGGTGTCTCCCTGATATTAACACAGATTTCAGATTAACCAAGTTTAAGAAAAATATCACCCCTCATTCTCTTTACGTCCAGGAGTTTTACTGTTTGATGGACAAGTACCCTAACTCTATTTTTATTTATACCGATGGATCAAAAACAAATGTTGGAACTGGATGTTCTTTCATCTTTAGTGATGAAAAATTTATTTTCTCTTTATCCTCAACTTGTTCTGTTTTTAGTGCAGAATTGTATGCAATCCTATTTGCTGTACAACATTGTTTATTAAAAGTTGAGCTTAAGAAGAACTTTGTTGTGTGTTCTGACTCTCTTGGTGCTCTTTTGAGCATAACAAATTGTTTTACTTTTGATCCTCTTGTACAAATAATACATAAAGTTATTTTCCATCTGTATGAAGAAAATGTTCATATAACTTTTATGTGGGTACCTGGACATGTTGGTATAATTGAAAATCAATTGGCTGATGAAGCAGCACGTGAGGGTGCTAATCGGGAGTATACTACTCGTTTTGCTGTTAGACCTGATGATATGCTAATAAATATAACAAAGTATTGCCATTCTTTATGGCAATTAAATTGGAATACTTGTACAGATAAACTTCATCAAATTAAAAACACAGTGGATAAGTGGTGTAATCCAATTTTAATGAAGCGGAGAGATCAAGTCGCTGTTACAAGGTTACGCATAGGTCATATTAAAGCAACACATTTATATTTATTATTACGACAACCTGTACCTATGTGTGATGTATGTAATGTTAGAATGTCTGTGTACCACATTCTTGTAAATTGTTTTAAATATCGCCAGGAAAGGCAAAATTGTCAACTTGCTGATAATTTGTCTATTATTCTTTCGAATGACAGTGACATGCTCAAAAAACTTTTAAAATTTATAAACAACTCAGGTTTAATTACTCAAATTGTATAAGTGTATTATTTTCTATATTTTTCTTTTATTTTTATTATCTGCAACAAATAAATTGTGTTTGATTAAAAATTTCGATTTGAATAAAGTAAATTGATAAAACCAAATTTTTCAGTGGTGGTAATGACCATAGAAGTTGATCCACCTTAAATTTATATTAAAAAAAAAAAATAAATAAATAAATAAATAAATAAATAAATAAATAAATAAATAAATAAATAAATAAATAAATAAATAAATAAATAAATAAATAAATAAATAAATAAATAAATAAATAAATCAAATAGCCTTGGTTACATAACAAGCTAATGACGTCTTAAAAATTGCTCCCATAAAATCTGTGTTTTTGGTGGTAATTACTATCAATTTTGATTTGAATTTGTGTTCATTGTGTTAAAAAAGTGTTTTTCTTCGATTTCAATAAGTTGTTTCGCTGAAATGTAAGTTTTCCTGTCTTTTTCCGTTTATTTCTTCTTATTTTGACAGTTAAATTTTCTGTCAGATTTTCTATTAGTTTATCAACAATCTTCATAGCAACAAGCTTCTTTTCTTGGTTACGCCAAACAAGCTGCGTTTTTTTTTATAAGTTCGTTCTTTTTACCTTTTTGAATAGGTATCTTTCAATTGTGGGGCTTCGGCCCCGTTAATTATTTTGTTCTGTTTAATTTTGCAATTTATTCATAATATAATTTAAGTTTCTGGTCTTTTAATTGTAAATATAGTGTAATTTTCTTTTCAGGTAATTTCTATTTCAGATTTTGGTGTTTTAATTTGTATTGTTTATTTGTTGTTTTTCACAGGTACAACTTATTGAGGGCTTTGGCCCTCAATAATTAAAAAAAATGTCACTAATTGACGACATTAATCGTAAAAAACGAAAAACTGATTTTTCATTTAAGCCAATTATTACAAGTGAGGATAATGAACCCAAATTTTATGTTATAAAACGTAATAACGATGATTTTTCAAAAACAAATCCTTTTCTAATTTCAAAATTAATTAAAAATTTAGTAGGAGATGTTAAATGTATTAAAAAAATTCGAGATGGTTTGTTAGTTGAAATTTTAAATAGCAAACAGGCTTCTAAGTTAAAAAATATTACCAAATTTGGAGAATATGACGTTACTGTCTTTGCTCACCAAACGTTAAATGTGTGTAAAGGAATTATTTATTGTAGAGATTTATTAAATGTATCTGTAGAAGAAATTAAAGATGAATTAAAAGATCAAGGTGTTATCGACGCTCGTCGAATTACTTCAAAAAAGAATGGTTTAGTTGAAAATACGCCTTCCATAGTTTTAACGTTCTCAAGGAATAATATACCTTCTTTTATTTATGCTGCTATGTATCGATTACCTGTTCGGTTGTATATACCCAATCCACTAAGATGTTTCAATTGCCAAAAGTTTGGTCATTCTTCATTAAAATGTACAGAGAATAAAGTTTGTGTTTGTGGAAATGTCCCACATGAGGGTGTGGAATGTTCAAATATAAAATGTGTGAACTGTAGTGGCGATCATTTTTCATCTTCGAAAATATGTCCAAAATATAAGTATCATTATGCTATTTTGGAATATAAAACTCAAAATAAGTGCAGCTTTCCGGAAGCCCGACAATATGTTTTAAAAAATAATCCTGGTTTTTCAGTTTCATTATCTTCTTCTCAGTCTTATGCTGCAGTAACCACTAAACCAATAACATCCGCTATTAATACAGCTGAAATTTGCTCCATAATTTTACCGGAATTAAAAAAAATTGTTCAAGAACTTATTGAACCTGTGATTAATATTTTACCAAAACAAGTTATTTCTGAACCAATAATAAACATTGCCTCGTCTAATTTGAAACCAAATGAATCTGTAAAATATGCAAAGAATTTATCTGTCGTTCCTGTTAATTCAACACAGGAAACAAATATCTCTGATAAAAATAACACCATTTCAGATTCAAATGATGAATCTGAATCAAATAGTTTTATCTCTGTTGAAGGTAGTGATGTATGTAAAACGGAGAGAAAAAGTAAAAGGGGTTGGATTAAGGGTAGGAGTAGAAAACTCTATTCTAAATCCTCCAATTCCTAACTAATCTTTTTCGCTTCTTCTTTCTTTTCAGCTAATTTTTTAGCATTTATTCTTTCTTTTATTTTATATTCTTAATGTTGCTACAATGGAATTGTAATGGTATTGTCAATCACCTTCCTGAACTTCAACTTTTGTTAGCTGAACTTAACCCTAACTGTATTTGTATTCAAGAAACTCACTTAAAACCTCATGAAACATTTTCTTTAAAAGGATATAATATTATCCGTCATGATGTAATCCCTGATAATCGGGCACACGCTGGTGTTGCAATTTTAGTTAATAACTGTACACCTTATATTCCATGTGTTCTTCAAACTCATCTTCAGGCGGTTGCAGTGCAATTGTTTCTGCATAAAAAGATAACAATTTGTAACATCTATTTACCCTCATTTAATTGGAATGTTCATGATCTTGAATATATTATTAATCAGCTTGAGCCACCTTTTCTTCTTGTTGGTGATTTTAATGCTCACAATCTTTTGTGGGGTTCAGCTCAAACAGATACACGAGGACGTATTGTTGAAAATCTGTTGGATAATAATGATGTAGTTCTTCTGAATACAGGAGAAGCTACTTATTTAAATCTACGTTCTAACTCTTTCTCTGCTATTGATTTATCCATATGTTCTCCTTCTCTTGCTGCGCATTTATCTTGGAAAGTACTTGACGATGCACATTTCAGTGACCATTTTCCTATATTAATCTCTACATCTTTTTCTTATGTTGAGCCTTCTTTTCTTCAAAGATGGCGCTTTGATCAGGCTAACTGGGAAAATTTTTCGAAAGAAATTTCGGTTCCATTTATTTCAAATGATATTAATAAATCACTTTCTGATATTAATATTTCTATATTAACATCAGCAAAAAATAATATCCCTTTATCTTCATCTAAATTTAACAAGAAAAAAGTTCCATGGTGGAATTTACATGTGGCTAGGGCTATTACTAATAAAAAACGTGCTTTTAAACGATATCGGCAATATCCAAACAATTGATAATCAAATTTTATTTAAAAAGGCTCGTGCTCAGGCGCGACGACTTATTGTAGAAGCAAAAACCTTGTCTTGGAGGAATTATGTCTCATCTATTTCATCAGAGCGTCCATCAAATGAATTGTGGAATAAAATTAAATATATGCATGGATATAAAAAATCCTCTTTCGTCAATGTTCTTAACATTGATAATTCTTTAAGTACTAATAGAGAGGATATTGTTGAATGCCTAGCTACTCATTTTGAGTCTGTCAGTAGTACTGACAATTATTCTTTACGCTTCCTTAATATTAAAAATTTTTCCGAAGTCCCCCTTGACTTTTCATCTGATGGTCGTGAACTTTATAATCGTTCATTTTCAATTAATGAATTAAATTTCGCTTTAAGTAAAACTAAAAATACTTCTGTTGGACCTGATCAAATATCATATCTTATGCTAAAGCATTTACCATTTGAGATGAAATGCCACATACTTAATTATTTTAATTCCCTTTGGCATTCTGGTGATTACCCAGATGCTTGGCGAGAAGCCATTGTAGTTCCGATTCCTAAACCAAATAAAGATGCGACTCAACCTACGAATTACAGGCCTATCTCTTTAACTTCGCATTTATCAAAATTATACGAGCGCATGATAAATTATAGACTTGTTTGGTTTTTAGAATATCAGCGTCTTCTAGATCCTTTTCAATGTGGTTCTAGAAAATCTCATTCCACCACTGATCTTCATGTTCATCTTACTAATGCTATTCACTGTAGTTTCCTTGCTCGACAGCATTTAGTTGCTGTTTTCTTTGATTTAGAAAAAGCTTTCGATATGACTTGGCGATATGGCATTTTAAAACAACTACATGATTGGGGTCTTCGTGGGAATCTTCCCAATTTTCTTACTTCCTTCTTTAAAAATCGTACTTTTAGAGTACGTGTTGGTGATGTTTATTCTTCTACTCACCCTTTAGAAAATGGAGTTCCTCAAGGTTCTACCATTAGTGTTGTTTTATTTATGATTGCTATTAATAGCATTGCTTTAAATCTTCCTCCAGCCGTACATCATTGTCTTTATGTTGATGATTTGGTTATTTTCACTTCTGCTTCTAGCATTCATGAATGTGAGTTCCGTATTCAAAATGCTATTAATTCTGTTTCTGATTTAGCAACTACTAGGGGTTTTAGATTTTCTGTAGAGAAAACTAAATGCATTGATTTCTGTCGTTTGCGTACACCACATAATAATCCTTCTCTTTTATTATATGGTACTCCTATTCAGTATACAAACAGAATAAAATTTTTGGGTCTAATCCTTGATCCTTACTTAACTTGGAAATATCACATTTTAAATCTTGCTGCAGAATGTCGCAAAGTCATTAATGCAATAAAATGCTTAGCTAGCACAAAATGGGGAGCTGATCGTGATTGCCTTCTTCGTCTTTATGTTTCGTTAGTTATGTCAAAACTTGACTATGGCTCTGTAGTGCTAAGTACAGCAAATCAGACTCATCTTAAGCGTTTGGATGCTGTACATAATGCTGGCATTCGTTTGGCAACAGGTGCATTTCGTACAAGTCCTGTCAACAGTTTATACTGTGAATCTGGTTTACCTGCACTTTCTATACGAAGAACTCGACAGTATATGAAATATACTGCTCGAATGAAGTCAAAACCTTGGCATTTCTTATTTAATATCCTTTTTCAAGATGACCATAGTGCTGATCTGTTTTATAATAGTACTACTTCACTTTGTCCATTGGTTGTAAAACTTATACTTCAATTTGATGAGTTGCCCCAGGGAATGGAAGATGTTTTGCCGCAGGTTATATCAGAAACGCCAAGTTGGTGTCTCCCTGATATTAACACAGATTTCAGATTAACCAAGTTTAAGAAAAATATCACCCCTCATTCTCTTTACGTCCAGGAGTTTTACTGTTTGATGGACAAGTACCCTAACTCTATTTTTATTTATACCGATGGATCAAAAACAAATGTTGGAACTGGATGTTCTTTCATCTTTAGTGATGAAAAATTTATTTTCTCTTTATCCTCAACTTGTTCTGTTTTTAGTGCAGAATTGTATGCAATCCTATTTGCTGTACAACATTGTTTATTAAAAGTTGAGCTTAAGAAGAACTTTGTTGTGTGTTCTGACTCTCTTGGTGCTCTTTTGAGCATAACAAATTGTTTTACTTTTGATCCTCTTGTACAAATAATACATAAAGTTATTTTCCATCTGTATGAAGAAAATGTTCATATAACTTTTATGTGGGTACCTGGACATGTTGGTATAATTGAAAATCAATTGGCTGATGAAGCAGCACGTGAGGGTGCTAATCGGGAGTATACTACTCGTTTTGCTGTTAGACCTGATGATATGCTAATAAATATAACAAAGTATTGCCATTCTTTATGGCAATTAAATTGGAATACTTGTACAGATAAACTCCATCAAATTAAAAACACAGTGGATAAGTGGTGTAATCCAATTTTAATGAAGCGGAGAGATCAAGTCGCTGTTACAAGGTTACGCATAGGTCATATTAAAGCAACACATTTATATTTATTATTACGACAACCTGTACCTATGTGTGATGTATGTAATGTTAGAATGTCTGTTTACCACATTCTTGTAAATTGTTTTAAATATCGCCAGGAAAGGCAAAATTGTCAACTTGCTGATAATTTGTCTATTATTCTTTCGAATGACAGTGACATGCTCAAAAATCTTTTAAAATTTATAAACAACACAGGTTTAATTACTCAAATTGTATAAGTGTATTATTTTCTATATTTTTCTTCTATTTTTATTATTTGCAACAAATAAATTGTGTTTGATTAAAAATTTCGTTTTGAATAAAGTAAATTGATAAAACCAATTTTTTTTTTCAGTGGTGGTAATGACCATAGAAGTTGATCCACCTTAAATTTATATAAAAAAAAAAAAAAAAAAAAATAAATAAATAAATAAATAAATAAATAAATAAATAAATAAATAAATAAATAAATAAATAAATAAATAAATAAATAAATAAATAAATAAATAAATAAATAAATAAATAAATAAATAAATAAATAAATAAATAAATAAATAAATAAATAAATAAATAAATAAATAAATAAATAAATAAATAAATAAATAAATAAATAAATAAATAAATAAATAAATAAATAAATAAATAAATAAATAAATAAATAAATAAATAAATAAATAAATAAATAAATAAATAAATAAATAAATAAATAAATAAATAAATAAATAAATAAATAAATAAATAAATAAATAAATAAATAAATAAATAAATAAATAAATAAATAAATAAATAAATAAATAAATAAATAAATAAATAAATAAATAAATAAATAAATAAATAAATAAATAAATAAATAAATAAATAAATAAATAAATAAATAAATAAATAAATAAATAAATAAATAAATAAATAAATAAATAAATAAATAAATAAATAAATAAATAAATAAATAAATAAATAAATAAATAAATAAATAAATAAATAAATAAATAAATAAATAAATAAATAAATAAATAAATAAATAAATAAATAAATAAATAAATAAATAAATAAATAAATAAATAAATAAATAAATAAATAAATAAATAAATAAATAAATAAATAAATAAATAAATAAATAAATAAAAAATACAATAAAATACAATAAAATACAATAAAATACAATAAAATACAATAAAATACAATAAAATACAATAAAATACAATAAAATACAATAAAATACAATAAAATACAATAAAATACAATAAAATACAATAAAATACAATAAAATACAATAAAATACAATAAAATACAATAAAATACAATAAAATACAATAAAATACAATAAAATACAATAAAATACAATAAAATACAATAAAATACAATAAAATACAATAAAATACAATAAAATACAATAAAATACAATAAAATACAATAAAATACAATAAAATACAATAAAATACAATAAAATACAATAAAATACAATAAAATACAATAAAATACAATAAAATACAATAAAATACAATAAAATACAATAAAATACAATAAAATACAATAAAATACAATAAAATATAATAAAATACAATAAAATACAATAAAATACAATAAAATACAATAAAATACAATAAAATACAATAAAATACAATAAAATACAATAAAATACAATAAAATACATTAAAATACATTAAAATACATTAAAATAAATTAAACTAAATTAAAATAAATTAAATACATTAAATAAATTAAATAAATTAAATAAATAAATAAATTCATATATAGTACGAAATGTAAAATAAAATAATATAAAGAGCGAACTGAATGTCAGGAACAATAAATGGTTGAAATTTATAAAAGTGTATATTTGGATTCTTTGCACACAATATTAATATAATGAGAATATTAAAAGAAAATCTATTTTGTTGTCGATTTTTTGTTGAAAAGAATGCGACCTTTCTTTTTAAGGTTTAGAGCCATTATCAAGTCTAAACTAATAAAGTAATAACCAGGTTCAGAAGTTAATTATATCCACTTTCACTGTGTTTTATAATAGCTATACAGGTATACATAACAAGTGCGCGAAGAGTTTTGTACAATGCTTTTTGTAACGAGCAAAAATTATATAACCGATAGTAAAGTTATAAATTTTTAAACGTGAATTTATATTGTCACTTTAGCATGCCATAATTGACATTTGTTATTTGAAAACAAATTGTTTATTTTTTCTTGTAAAGCTTGATAAAATATGTCTGATTGATGGCGTTATAAGCTAATGCCTCTACTTCTTTTAAAAATTCCTTAAAATGTGTGTATATAAGTACAATTAGCGTTTTAATAGTCAAAATTTAGAACCATAAAAATACGTGTTTTTTCAATTACTTTGAAGCACTAATGCGCAAAATTAAACTTTACTTTAGTTTCCAGTGTAACGTACACCTTATTTTGAATGATGCGAGTACAAAAAAGTTTTTGTATTAAAAATTTAATTGTAATTTATTAACAACATGTACCTATAATTAACTTCTGAATTTGGTTCAGTTTTCGTTTTATTAGCTTAGACAATAGCTGCGATCATAGAGCCGAAACATCGTTAATTTTTATTGTTTTCTTCGAACATTGACAAATTCTTTACGAAAGCTTGTTTACATTTGTTTATTCGAGATTTGTTTATATTTAATTATTAAAGACTAATATAATTCAATGCAATATAAAGTTACAAAATGTTCATCATCTGTTTGCTTTCTTTTGTCTAAAGAATCAGATACAACACGTACAAACTGATGTGAATCTGACGATCTTCTAAGAATCATTGACAGAATCAGAGATGAATACGCGCACGCCAACGGAATAAGCACCAACAAGGAGACAGACTAGATCCACGTTCTGCTTGTCTATTAGAGTCACGTGTGGCCTGGTACGGCGCATCCGGCAGCAGATTGTGCACTTTGTGTCCCCTTAACACTTTTTATTCTTCTACAACTACTGCATTAAAAAACTTACAAGTTTTCTTTTCTAAATCAAATATTTGTTTTTACGTAGCTTTTTGTATAGTTTTGATTTTTGATTGTGATTTGAAGCAAAAGTACAAGAGCAGGGAGGAAAAGTTCTGTGTAGAACATTATTTGATCCTTTTGTAAAACATGAACTGCTATTTCTCTACAAGAATTAAATAATATGTGACAATTAGATAATACACATTGTAGATTCAATTTTCTTTGTTATTTTATACAGGGAACTGATTCGTCGGTATATTTAATTTCGAAAAAATATTCTTACTTCTCTAAAATGAATAAAATGAGACTTACTTATTAACTGAAACTTAGTAACTATTTTATTTTCTGGTACTTTCTTTCATTTAAATGCTTTTCTCTCGTTTTCAGTATGCATTAATTACTATAATTAGAGGTTTCAGTAATTGTGAATTCACATAGCCAATATTATAATTACTAATAATAAAATAAATAAATTTTTATTAATCATATTAATTTTATACGTAGCTAAAAATGATAATTTTAAATATTTGATGATTTATTGGTTCATTTTTGTTATACATTATAGTTATTTTTGTATTGATAAATTTAAATATTAAAAATATATATTATACAAAATAGAAATGTATAAATTTTGGCAATTTCATTATTCCAACACATTAATTTAATAACTTAATAGTGATAAACTAAAAGAGAACAAGAGCCATCAGAAGGTTTTAATTTCATGCAAATTTAAATTTTTCAAAGACAATGAAGCCGATGTCACACTGAGAATACTTTTAATGAAATGGTTTGATTAGAAATTTCATATGAAATTTACTATGGCACAATAAATATTAATGTATCCCACAGTTTTCTCATTATTCTTTACACCATTTACGAAATACTGTAGTTACGAGCGCTGCTACTACTGGTGTAATAAATTCACAGCAGAAAGAAAATTAAGATACTCCAATAAGACTGTAAATTAATTACTACCTAGAAACGAAATGTTCAAGCGATACATTTAGTGCTGTCTTGCTTCTTCTCTTTTTCCTGCTTTTTCTGTTCACTATCCTATATTTAATTATTTTTCATATAATTGTCTTTTGTGTTATCGTACATAATTCTTATCTCATTTAATTTACGGTATCCTTTGTCTATTATAAATAAACGGCTCGTTATACAACTATCATCCACTACCTAATACCTCATCCCTTTCCCTTTTTATACCCCATCAACTTTATTTTATCACATTTTCATCTTCGAATGTGTGTTGACTAAGATCATGATTTCAGACTCACTCTAATTGACCTTGCTGATCATTCTGAAAAAGATAACAAATTCACGTAGAAAGTTCTGTGAATCACCATAGTAAAATGGGAACCACCAGTTATCCTGAAAGCGTATTTATATAGCATACCAGTACAGTATGCTATAGTGTGGTGTACTTTAGAATTGCAGTATTTGCATAATAGGTAAGATGTAATTTGACAAGCGGCGAAAAGAAATTGATTAAAGCACTCATTAGCTGTATATCATATGGAGAAGCAGAATCAATTGAAAGATAATATTTTAAGCATCATTAAATCCCACTAAAATAAAATAAATGTAGAACAAAAATAAAAGTTTAAAAATGACAACAAACATAATAAAGTTACTTTTTTAACTGACATTATACGAGTATTCATGTTTTCGCATATTATTAGCCTGGTGATAAATAATTATGCACGAAATAATGAGTATCCAATATGAACGTAGCTTATCCTTATATTGTATATATATATATATATATATATATATATATATATATATATACACAAATTGGTATTATTTATTATTATCTTACATAATAAATTAAACAAAAACATAATATGAAAGTTCTTTACTTTTCAGTGTCTAACTTGTAACTAACTACAAACAAATATTCTCATAGTTCATCATACAAAAATGTAATATGTAATATATATATATATATATATATATATATATATATATATATATATATATATTGTTACGAAGTAGATCGTCACAATGTTTGAAAACCGCGAAATTGTTTTTTCCGACCGCGAATTCATTCCGAAGCCGGACCTGGCGGCCTAATTAAGCGCTATATATACAAACAACTATTTTAAGTTCATCATACAAAAATGTAATATGTAATATATTTTATATATATATATATATATATATATATATAGTTGTTTGTAGTTAGTTACAAGTTAGACACTGAAAAGTAAAGAACTTTCATAATATGTTTTGTTTAATTAAAAATATATATTTTTTTAAGTAAACGTTATTCCGTTAACTTAACTGGCACAGTCAAGATAGGATTCTTAGGCGAATTTACTAAAAACAAATTCATTTTCGTCTCAACGATTTACTGAGAATTAGGACAATAATCGTCGCAGAGACTTTACACCGCCGCGAATGAACATCGCACAGCACCGTACAAGATCTCCATCCCTGCTACATACAGAGCTGCTAGTCGACATCCCAGGACTTATGTCCCGCTTTATGCGAAGCAGAAGCCCATGGACAAGCTGATAGTAATTCTGTAAGTGCATATGTCCTTTAGAAATATCAGTCAGCACCAGTCAGATTCAGATAGTACAGACACAAATTCAGTTGTTTCTTGTAATTCACCAAATCAATAGTTTATCGAAAACTAACTTAGTAATAGAAAATTTAAATGAAAATATTAGTAACTCAAATATAGCAGACATGGCAAGTTTGAAAAAACTGGCAAATCTAAAAAGGCTTTACTAGACACATACTCTGATAAAAGAGAGTGCTATACACTTAATATTGAAATGACAGAACTAAAACAAAGTAACGAATCGGCGTTTGAATTTTATAACCGAGTTATAGAAATATTAAATCTACAAATCGCGTATATATCCACACAAATAAACAGGGAAGAACAAGGAGTTTTAATAAGATATTTTAAAAATTATGTGGTAAGAATTCTTTTAAGAGGACTTAACGAGCCCTTGAATACCGCGCTCAATATGCTAACTAACGACTTCCAATTAGAAAGTTTTTCGCGCGTAAATCAAAAATTCAACATGACACCTAAACCAAACCAATTCTTAAACAACACACAGAACAGGCTCGCATTCTGACAAAATCCTCAACTCATTTACCGACCCTTCCCAAATAATACGAATAATAGTACTTTCCAATAAATTCAGAATACAAAACGAAACGTATTATTCAAATCAAACCCCAATCAAAAATTCTTAAAACCTACAGACATGAGTGTAAGAACAAGACAGACCTAGACCCGGACCATCAGATTACAATCAACTACGACATAAACAATTCGCATACCGTTAATACGCAAGTTACTTTTTTCAATCATTAGTGTTGTTTGGTGATAAATAGTTATAAACAATTAGTTTGCAATGGGTCGTAAGTGTTTTGCGCCCAATTGTACCAGCGGGTATGACTCAAATCATGGCAAAATATCTTTGTTTCGTTCTCCAAAAGAGCAGTAGAAAATTTGGAAAAAAGTAGTAATATGAGCAAATATATATATATATATACATATATAAATTAAGATAACGGATTATATATTAGTTAGCAAGACAGGCCTTGAAGGCCCTGGGCTTGTTGAACTACGTTCCTCCATTCTTCTCTGTTAGTTAACAAATTCAAAATACAAAACGAAACGTATTATTCAAATCAAACCCCAATCAAAAATTCTTAAAACCTACAGGCATGAGTGTAAGTACAAGACAGACCTAGACCCGGACCATCAGGTTACAATCAACTACGACATAAACAATTCGCATACCGTCAATACGCAAGTTACTTTTTTCAATCATTAGTGTTGTTTGGTGATAAATAGTTATAAACAATTAGTTTGCAATGGGTCGTAAGTGTTTTGCGCAAAATACCTTTGTTTCGTGCTCCAAAAGAGCAGTAGAAAATTTGGAAAAAAGTAGTAATATGAGCAGATATATATATATATATATATATATATATATATATATATATATATATATATATATATATATATATATATATATATATATATACATACATATATATATATATATATATATATATATATATATATATATATATATATACACATATATACATATATATATATATATATATATATATATATATATATATATATATATATATATATATATATATATATATATAATATATATATATATATATATATATATATATATATATATATATATAATTGTTTACGTTGAAGCGAACAGAGGTCAAATTTTGCAGCACCAATAGTCAAGCCCAAAAGTAGGGAATTATTGTGCGGTTGTGTATCTCATAGTGCTAAAACAGTAAATAAAAGTGCAGTTAGTATATGGTATTATAGAATATTACGTGCAAACCAAAACATAGGTAATACAAACATTCAAAACTTTGAAGACAAGTCCAGGTCATAGCTGTCAATTGCGAATTAGCAGAGAGCTCAGCTGTCGGAGTAGAGAGTGCTGTGCGCGTGCGCACGAAAAATATACACGGGCTGAGAGAGTGAGAGGAAACTACCAGTGGCGTGCAGCACGAAACATCGTAGTGTATGTACCAAGGGGTCAACCAGTGGCGTATCACACGGAGCAGCACAGTGTGAAGGGCGAATAACATAGCGACTTAGCGACCAATGCAGATGAGTGAAAACTTCAGAGAAAGGAGCTATTCAGACTCGAAACATAAAAGGGAAAAGATAGAAACAGAAGACATTTTTAAAAGAAGTAAATTAATAAATCGCACACCGCCAAAGGATAAAAATCGAACCGAGGAGAATAATCCAGAAATTAAAATGGAAGAAATAAAACAAATGCTAGATAAAATGACAATCGACCTTAAAAATGAGATGAAAACTAACAAGGAAGACATCAAAGAGGAACTCAAAGGTTACATAGATAAGAACAGCGAACTAATTACGAAACTCCAAGCTAATATAACAGAAAGAGAAAGAAAATGGGAGCAAGAAAAGAAACAAATATATCAAAGATTAGAGAAACTGGAACAGGATATAGAACATAAAAATAAAATGGAAAGGAAAAATAATATAATAATAAAAGGGATGAATATCAATGAAAACGAAAATAATGTAAAAAACAAAGTAAAAGAATTACTTAAACATGAAATGTCTATGGAACCAGAGATAATTAAAGTCAGTAAAATATCTACCAAAAGCAATTGAGTGTTGATAAAGGCACAATTAAACAACTGGGAAGAGAAAGTCGAAATCATGAGGAACAAAAGTAAAATAGGAAACAGACAAATTTTCATAGAAAACGATTTGTCAAAAGATGAAGGGAAGATACAAGCAGTTATAAGACAAACAGCTAAAGAAGAGAAGCAAAAAGGCAATTCAGTGAAAATTGGGCATCAGAAAATTATTATTAATGGTAAAACCTTAAGCTGGAATAATCAAGAGAGCCGACTATCAGAAATTGAACCGACGAGAAATAACAAAGATGCGGAGCTTCCAAAAAACTAACTAAGAACAAGCAGCGAAGTATACATAGGACGACTATGGCAATGGAAATAGAAAATAGCAGAACTATTCGACATAAACATGAAATAATAAAAATTTGAACTTGGAATGTAAGAGGTATTAAAGGAAAGGAAACAGAACTTATAGAAGAACTGAGAAAAACAAAAATAAGTATACTATGAATCACAGAAACAAAGAAGAAAGGCAAAGGCATAGTAGCATTGCATGGATATATTCTGATATACAGCGGAGTACCTGCAAACGAGAATGCAAGAGAAGGAGTGGGATGTCTAATATCCAAGGAGCTAGAAAACAAAATTATACAATGGAAGTGTTACTCTGAGCGGTTATTACTGGTAACTATAGAATTAGATAAAATTAATACAAATATATTGGTAACTTATTCACCTAATGAAGACGCAAACGCCGACGATAAAAACACATACTGGGAAGAACTTCAAAACGTATTTGAAGAGATAAAAGATCCAATTTATATTACAGGTGATCTCAACGCACGTGTGGGAAACAATAATATCGGAATTGAAGAAGTAATTGGTAAATTCGGAGAACATACAAGAAATAATAACGGCAAGAGACTGATCGATTTCTGTATTATTAATGATCTACAAATAGCAAATACCTTCTATGCACATAAAGACATACATAAGTATACAAGGGAAGTACTCAGCAGGAACGAAAGATCGATAATCGATTACATAATAACTAAAAAGAATAATAGGCGTAAGATTAAAGATATACGAGTTATAAGAGAACCAGACATAGGAAGTGACCACTTCCTGCTAGAAAGTAAAATAAAGATATCAAATAAACTAGAGCACAGAATTCAACAGAATGAAAGAAAAGGAAAAGAAACCTTAAAAGTATACAAATTAAAGGAAGAAAAAATAAGAGAAAAATACCAACATATAGTAGATAACAAAATACTAAGCCTTGGAAATTACACCAACCTCGACACAGAATTATTATGGAATACAATAAAAAATGTAATACAACAAGCAACTGTAGAAACTTGCGGCATAATCAAGCAGGCCAAAGGAAGGAAAAGAACCCGTTGGTGGAACGATGAGGTAAAACAAGAAATAAAGAAGAAAAAAGAAAAATAGAAAGACTATTTAAATTGTAAAAATCACGAAAAATATGAAAGCTATAAAAAACAAAGAAAGAGAGTTAAAGAACTAATCCAGGCAAAGAAAACGGAAGAATGGGAAGAATTTGGAAGGAAAATTGAAACAAACTACAAAGAGAACAAGGAACTATTTTACAAAATAACAAAAACCATAAGGAAAGAAAAAGAACCACCTCTAAAACAAATATTGGATAAAGACGGTAAAATATTACAAAGTGAAAGGAATGTAATGAAAAGGTGGAAGGAGTACTTTGAAAACTTGCTAGAAGTTAAACAACATGAACCAGAAATACAAAATCTTATAACTACAGATATCGAACAAAAAGGAGAAGGTGACTTGGTACTCGAAGAAATTCAAGAAGCCATAAAGAAAATAAAAATAGGTAAAGCGGCAGGATTCGATGACATCAAACCAGAACAAATAAAATATATAGGGAGCGCTGGAGAAGAACTACTACTCGTGTTATTTAATAAAGTATGGAACGATGAAAACATGCCAAAGGATTGGGAAAAAACTATCATTATGCCAATATACAAAAAAGGCGACAATCGAATTTGTAGTAATTATAGAGGGATTTCACTTCTTTGTGTGGTAGGAAAATTATATGAAGCGATTATAGAAAATAAATTGCGAACAATAATAGGAAACAAATTAGAGGAGACACAGAGTGGATTCAGACAAGGATACTCTGCACAAGATCATATCTTTAGCTTGCGAAAAATTATTGAAAAAACACTCGAATTCAATAAAGACATAAGTATTTGTTTTATCGACATAGAAAAGGCATTCGATAAAGTTAATAGAGAAAAATTATGGAATGTTCTAAAAAATAGAGCAATAGGAAATAAATTACTACGAGCAATACAAAACATATATAGGAATAGTAAAAACTACGTAAGAACTGGAAATTGCATATCAGAGGAATTTACGACAACAAAGGGCTTAAAACAAGGTGGAAATCTAAGCCCCCTTTTATTTACAATTTACATAGATGAAATAGTAAGAGAAATTAATAAAAAAGCTAAAAAGACAACAATTGGAAATCTAAATCTAGGAAGAATTAATATTTCCGAATTACTATTTGCAGACGATATGGCACTACTCAGTGATACTACAGAAAAGCTACAGGAAAATATTAATATATGGAATAAAGAATTGAAAAAGGCAAACATGAATATTAACTTAGACAAAACAAAAGTAATGTTCATATCGAAGGAACGTAAAAACATCAACATAAGAATCAACAACACGAAAATACAACAGGTAGAATCATTTAAATATCTCGGGAGTATTATAGGCGCGGGGGGAAGTATCGAAGAAGAAATTAATGCTAGAATATTGTCTACTAGTAGAACTTACCACCTACTGAGAAATGCAATATTTAACCATAAAAATATTTCTGTCACAACAAAAATGACAACCTATAAAACAATAATACTTCCAATATTGCTGTATGCCAGCGAATCATGGGTATTAAACCAAAGACAAATTAGTAAGATACAAGCCATCGAAATGAAATGCTTAAGAAGAGTCATTGGAGTAACAAGATTGGATAAACTAAGAAATGAAGATATAAGGAAGGTAGTTGGAATCAAATCAGTTAAGCAAATGGTTGAGGAGAAACAACTATCATGGCTTGGGCATTTGAACAGACTACCGGAAACACGACTAGTAAAAAAAATATGGAAGGCGCGTACGTCAGGAAAACGGAGCAGATGAAGACCTCGTAAAACATGGGATGAAATACTAGGAAAGAGAAATACAACAAGCAGACAAGCGTCTGAACTTTCAAAAGATAAGAAGAAATGGAAAAGATTTGTTGAAGGATAAAAGATAAAAATTCCTCAACACCCATAGGGTAGAAGAGAAACCGACTATATATATATATATATATATGTATACATATGTAAATTAAGATAACGGATTATATATTAGTTAGCACGACAGGCCTTGAAGGCCCTGGGCTTGTTGAACTACGTTCCTCCATTCTTCTCTGTTAATTGCTTTGTTTCTCCAATTCTTTATTCCTATCGTCTTCAAATCTGCTTCCACTTCGTTCAGCCATCTTTTCTTTGGTCTGCCTTCTTTTTTCTTTTCTTCTTGTCTTCGGTCCAGGATACGCTTTGGTGTTCTTCTTTCTGCTAGCCTTGTTACGTGGCCTAACCATCTTATTCTTTGCATTTTTATCAGTGTTGTGATATTGTGCTCTGCGAAGAGCTCCTCTACTTCCTTGATGGTTCTTCTTCTCCATGCTTCTCCTTCCTTGACTCAGCCGTAAATTTTTCTTAATATTTTCCTCTCCCATATCTGCAGCTTTTGTTCTTCCAGTTTCGTCAGTGTCCAGATTTCTGCTCTGTATAGTACTGATGGTCTCACTATTGTTTTGTATATTCGTTTTTTTGAATTTTTGGATACCTCTTTGCTTAATTGTATTTTGATCAGGATCTAATTCTTTGTTACCTTTAGTTAATCTTTGTTTTATTTCTTCTTTCATTTCATTTCATGATGTTAGTTTGACTATACTTGTTCAAAATTGTAGTTTCCTTTTTGTGTAGTTACTCTTAGATCGGTAATGGGTACGTTTTCTTCGCACTCATTTTCATATATTTGGTTTTTTCTTCATTAATTCTTAGTCCTAGCAGCTGTGCTTGTGCTATTATGTTTGCTGCCACGGCTTTTAATTCCTGTCGTGTTTTTGTGGCGATCGTTACGTCGTCTGCGAACGCCATGCATTGGTGTCTTTTGTCGTAGATTAGACCTGATCTGTTTAGCCCCCCTCTTCTCATTATTGCTTCTAGGGCTATATTAAACAGAGTAGATGACAGAGGGTCTCCTTGCCGCAATCCTGACCTTACTTCGAATGTTTCTGATTTTATTTTGTTCATTTTAACCTTGCTCGTAGTATTTTGTAAGGTGCTTTTGATAAGTCTTATCAGTTTTTTGGGTATGCCTAGTTCGTCCATCGCTAGTAGCAGTACGTTCCTATTTATCGTGTCATATGCTTGCTTGAAATCTATAAATAGTATGTGGAGTTCAAGGTCTTTTTCGTAGTGTACAGCCTGTAGTTCTTTAAGGGTATAAATTTGATCGATGGTGGATCGGTTCCTTCTAAAGCCTGCTTGATACTCCCCGATTATGATTTCTATTTCTCCTTGGAGCTTCTTATTTATCAATGCCGCCATTATTTTCTACACTACGTTCAATAGAGCTATGCCTCGATAGCTTTCGCAGAGTGAGCTGTCTCCTTTCTTGTGTATTGGGCAAAGGACGGCTACTTTCCACGCTCTTGGTAATTGTTCGTCTCTCCAGCATGATGTTATTAATCTGTATATTTCTTGCCTTAGTCTGTCTCCGCCATATTTAATTAGTTCAGATGGTATTTCGTTGTCTCCAGGGCTTTTGTGGTTTTTCATTCTATTTATTATTTCATATACTTCTTCTTCATCTGGTTCAGTAAGGTGGTTTTCTTCTGAGTCGTTTTCCGTATCTTGGTCTGTGATGGACTCTTGTTCACTTGTATTTAGTAGTTGGTTAAAGTAGTTTGCCCATCTTCTTGTTCTAGTTTCGTCGTCGCCTATTAGATTCCCTTTTTCATCTCGACAATAGAGAGTTTTTTGTTTAAAGCCTTCTTCTTCTTTTTTGAATGTTCTGGTAGAAATTTCTTGCTTCGCTTTTGCTATAGCTTTCCTCTAATTTTGACATTTGATCTACTAGTTTCTATCGTTTTTTATTTCTGCATATTATTTTATAATTTCTTCCCTGCTGTCGATACTCAGTTTTGCTGGTTTATGTTTTGGTTTTAATAAATTTCATCCTCGCTTTTCTTCCTTCTTCAATCGCTATTCTACATTCGTCGTCAAACCAGCTGTTTTTGTTCTTAGCTGCAGTTTTTGGTCCAAGTACGTCTTCTGCTACTGCTTTGATTACGTTTTGTATCTTTGCCCATTTATCTTCTATCGTTGATTCTGTTGTCGGGTCGGTTGTTTTCTGATCCATTTTTGTTCTGTATTCTTGAAGGGTTTCCTCTGTATTAAGCTTTTCAATATTATATCCTTGTTGAGCGATTTTTTGTTGAATTGTCTTTGGAGCTTCCTCCTTTAGATCCATTCTTACTAGGTAATGGTCCGTATTAGCTTCTGCTCCTCTATAGCTTCTGATGTTTGTTGCTAGTTGTGCGAATTTTCGGTCAATTAGTATGTGGTCTATTTGGTTTATTGTGGTTCCGTTTGGCGCCATCCAAGTTCCTTTATAAATTTCTTTGTGCGGAAAGAACGTAGACCTCACTATTAGTTGGTTTTGTGTTGCGAACTCTATTAATAATTCTCCGTTTCCGCTTGTGGTTACATGTTTGCTTTCTTTCCCTATTGTTGGTTGGTATTGTTGTTCTTTCGCAATTTTCGCGTTTGCATCTCCTAGAACCATCTTGATGTCTCCTCTTGGTAGTTCTTGGTATTGCTTTTCTAGTTCTTCTTAGTAGTCTGTTTTGTCCTCGATATCTTTTTCTTCCGTTGGTGCATGGATGTTTATAATGCTTATTTTGTTGTATTTTGTTCTTATTCTTAGGTAACACATTCTTCTAGTGTAACAAATCATGGTGGTCAAAATGAGAATTTATCTTGACCACTGATTGTCGACGTGCTGAAGTTGAATAATAAGTAATGAGAGCTGCAAGTGCGAGTGGTAAATATTTTATTTCAACAACATAATAAAAATCAACATAAAATAAAGATAATGAATTAATTAAACAACAAGTAACAAATTAATAACATCATATGCTCGGGATAGACACCCTCGAATATTATGCTATTCACGAATCATAACTATTGACTACTTACGTACTATTTATTATCTACGAACTGTATGCGACATTGTATACTATCTATACTATCTATCTGTCATTTTCGAACTATTTTAAACTACGGCATTTATACTAAATAAATGCTAGATCGCAATAATTTCGCTGAATGTGACAAATGCCTCAGACGCTCGCGCGTGTTCCAAAAGGTGAGTAACATAACATGTGTCTTAAAGACGCAATCTAATCAACAATTTTGCAAACGATTATTTCTTGTACATCCAGTCTGTTACATCTGCCACCCCTTAATAATAAAATTAAAATATATTTGAAGAATATATTTTAATTTTCAACCAAGTTATTACGATCACCATATCTACACTACCGCACTAAACTACCGAATTTATATACTACATTCATCACGATTACATTTCACTAAACGTCACCAAAATTGGGGTCACAAATTGTTTTTGGTGGTTAAACGGTGGGGGCTCCTCACAAAATTGGGAAAGACGGCTTTTGATGATAAACATCTGGGATCGCCAGCTGATCTGCGTCTGGAGTTGAATTGTCGCTGACCATGCAAAGGCGCGACTTCTCCGTGGCTGGAACTGGTAGCTGGAACTCTGCAGTCGTGGGCAGCCAAAGGTCCTTCGTTGTGAGAGGCTGCAACTCAGATGATGTAGCCGACCTCTCGGTGTTGACGCTTCCTTAACTCCGCACACGATATTTGTGCGAGTATTGTGTACGACATTGGAATTTGACAAGTCTGCATTTTTGGCACAGCGTTGTCGTAGGTCTTGTATTCGTGGCGTATTGGCTGACATCTTGGGAACAGAGACGGCTTCAGATTTTTGTAACTGGCTGCTTTTTGTTACATCATCTTTGACTATTACTTTATCGAACTTCATTCTTAAATCTTAGAAAATGGCACGAGCGTGGGCGACCTCTACTGCTACTTCGTTGACTTCAACTTCCTCGACTAATACTACATTGACAAAGCCGTGCCTCACTGCACGAACGATGTCCGTACGCTGCTCTGCCAGTAGCAACGCTTCAAAATCAGCTGCGCTAATTTTTGCTACTGTCAGCTTCGGCACGGATGTTGAAGTCGTGAACTATTTTAAACGCGCGTATTCCAAAAGGTGAATAACATGGCATGTGTCTTAAAGACGCAATCTAATCAACAATTTTGCAAACGATTATTTCTTGTACATCCTGCCTGTTACACTAGAAATGGGATTGAAATGAAGTACCGTACTTTTTAAGTCTTTATTTACGAGGAAATCTGTTCTTAATGTACTGTCTGGATCTCCACTGTTAAAAAGTCTTCAATTTCTGAAATTTCGTTTTTCTTTTGCTTCGTTTCCTGGATAGCTGCGATTTCGACGTTGCGTTTCTTCATCTCTACCGCAATTTGTTTAATTGCTTCTATACTTCTTGTTCCTCTTACGTTCCACGTTGCTATCTTGATTATTCTAGTCTTCCTTTTCTTGTGCTTTATCTTGTTCGTGTCCTTTGGTTTTGCTTGGGTCTGGTTTCTCTTTGCTGGTGTTGGTAGGATTTTTGTTGGTGTTTTGTAGCTTTTGGATCAGAGTTTCTTTTCACTAGCTTGTTTTCCTCTTTATTCCAGTACCACACCTCGTTTTCTTCAATGATTTTTTGGTACCCCAGTTTTACTTTTAGCTCTTTTTGCTTTTTCTCCTTTGCTATTAGTCTTGGTTTCGTTTCTATTTCTCTTTATTCTTTAGTGTAATCATCGTCTATGTATATGTCAGTATCCCTCAGCTTGTTCTTCTAGGCCATGATTTCTTTTTTGTCGTACCAGGATGCCAATTTGATCACTGTTATGTGTTTGTTTTCTCCTACTTCGATTTGCCTTGTTTCTTCTACTCTCGCTTTAACTTCCATCTTGGTCTCGATAAAATGTTCTATTTCTTTTCTTGGGTTTGTGCTTGAGAATGTTGTTCCTTTTATCACTATGTTGTTTTTTCTTCCTGATCTCTCCATTTTTTCTATCTTCTTCAGCATAATTTGTAGTTTTTCTTTTATTTCTTGTTTTTCTTCTTTTATGGCTTTCATTTCGGTTCTATATAATTTATGTTCGTTCCTCAGTTCGGTTTTCTCACCCATCATTGTCTGGAACATATTTCTTATTTCGTCCATATCTTCTTTTTTTGGCTCTTCTTTGTTTTTTCTTCTTTCTTTTTTGTTGGGTTCTATATATTTTCCTGAATTTGCGAAAGCCCTCTATATTATTTGCTTCTCTTTTCCTCTTTTGGTTTTCATTTGCTGTTGTTGAGCTATCGCTATCTGTTGGCATTTCTTTCTGCTATCTGTTAAAATTTAATTTGGGTTAGTGGGCTGGATGCAGCCCTGCCTTCTGCGTTAGTACCTGAGCGCGTGCGCTCCGCTCAGCGTTCGTTGCGGTGTGAGTTCCTCTCAGGTAGTTTTTGTAGAGGTTACGTTGTTCTTCACACTTGATTTAAGGCTAGTCTGAAGGTTTTCTTGTTGGTTTGTACCTTACTCGTGAGTTTTCTTCTCTCTTCTTAGCTGGCTTGTTTGGAATTGCACAACAGTGAACTCGACACTTCTCAATTTATGTTTACAATATGTTTCGTTTCACTAAGCAGACCGTAATCTAAGATAACGGATTAACTAGTACAAAAATTAACTGACTGGAAAATGTGATGTATTTTGAAATTACGCAGGACTTCAGTCAATACCTTAACTTTATTTATATAACCGACAACATACACGTTTCGTTGCCCACTTCTTCAGGAATCTGCAGTCCAAGATTCATTTAAAGTAAGTAAAAACAATACTACAAATAGTAAGAAATAACAATAACTTACAGTCAGTATATATATATATATATATATATATATATATATATATATATATATATATATATATATATATATATATATATATATATATAACCATGGAATTGAAACAAAGTTAAACAAATGTTTGACGTTTTATCTGTTAAAATAAATAATGAATACATAAATGATCATCACAAGGACTATATCCGACAACTTTTCCCATCACCAGTGAATATTTGAAATATTTTGAGTCCGATCCTGGAAAACTAATTTCTTGCGCGTCCGACTTCCGAGCTTTGGCAAATTTCGACATTGCGCGCTACACAGGCTTCCACGACATTTGAGCCTATGTTAAACCAAATCGGATGGTTGCTACTCTAGTTTCCGTCTGTCACCAAACCACCCAGGACCCGCACAATTAGTAAAACTAGTATAAATACCGCAGCAGAACCTACGGTAAGCAATCTGTGTCTACGACATTTGAGAGAGGTGGTCAGTATTTATGTAGCTCAAGAATCATCAGCCGTGTTCACGTGTTCCCAGCGAGTTCTCCGCCATTTTACACCACTGCGAGTTTTTGTTAGGGCATCGCCGACCGCCGGTAAGTCATATGTCTTCTCTGTTTTGTTTTTTTTACCTGTCAAATATCTGTTTGGCTGTCAAAGCCGCAACAGAGCGTCCTCGAGGTCTCGCGGTTCGTCGTTCGTACGTTTTTGCACCAAACCGGTATACTTCCTAAATCGTTGTCTGGCTCGGTACCGACACCGCGACGTTATTCGAGTTTCGGAGAAGCGCTCGCGGCTACTCGTTGCGTCATTTTTGCCAATCCCGGCAGCAATCGCCTTCTACCATACCGTGACCGAGTGTAAGTATCGCCGGGCTGGTGTCGCGACATTGTCACGAGGTATCGAGACAAAATCTTCGACTGCGTGTGCGCGTGGTCTCCACCTTCCGTCACTACTGTGGCGGCGACAGCCCGACTGACACGAGCCGCTCAGCTCACGCATCTACACCGTGCTAAGTTTTTCTTTACGTGGCCGCTGTGTTTCGGCGCCGTACACGTCTTCTCCACTCTCTCCACACATCTTTCATCACATTCTTTCATGCCATCAACCATCACCAGGTCGCCGATACGACGCCCTCAGCGGCTCTGAAATTTTATTGCTTTCTCCACGTATCGCCGCAAGTTACGATATATATATATAAAATTTTTATTGGATTTGAACGTTTTTTTGACGCCCCAAGACTCAAGTGCAATCTTTTGCAAGGTCTACTCGTTTATGTGATTCGGAATAACAGTCGGCAAATATAAGGGTACGAAATTGTGTTAAATTGTTGAAAATAGTAGGTTTTTCATTGTGACCTACACTCGACTAGTAGCAAGCTATTTGCTCCATTTCTAGTCTCGAATCTTTAGAAAAACATAATAAGCTTAGATACAAACTTTATTCCCATTTAGAAGCTACTTAACATCACTATTACAGTTTCAAAAAGGTAAAAAATCCGCAAACTTGGACACGCTGTTTCTCAAAAACCTAATTTTTTATTTTTTTTCATTTTAACCGTAGATTCTTCGTCCCAAGTGCTACATTTCGCCAAAGTTTCAACAGTACTTTATGATTTTTTTTTGTTTACAAAGTTTTAGCGAATTTTAAATGTGATTAAATTGACATTTTACGTACATGGCTTCAAGTTTCTAAACACTAGCAACAAATATCAATAGAAATTAACTATTTCAGAAAAAAAAACTATGGTCGGCTTTTTCTGGCATTTGCATTATAAATAGCTGACAAATTAATAAAATATTAATCAAGTATAAATTTTCAACTAACATATTAGATTTATAAAGTTATTAAATTGTATAAATGAATTGTTGATGACTCAAAATACTTTAGACACGTTGTCTTCCGAACATCGTTTGGTATATGCTTTGGTCGTCAACTGGTTCGAAACTGTGGTACATCCGTCTAGTAATATTAACATAAATATTATAATGGTAAGGGAATAATGGACAAACGGCTTAAAGTTGTAGTTATTTTATTAAAGATGTAATAACGACGTTTCGGCCAAGGTTATGGCCATCTTCAGATCTAATAATAAAATACAATAAAATTAATAATAGAGAAATTGTTAGTCAAAACAACATTTAACTTACCAAAAGCGTTAAAATAAACGAATAACAACAATATAAGTTACCTAAGTTACGAATTAAATATTTAGGGCGAACATATATAAAAAATGAAAAAATACGTAAGAAGCTAGATAGGCAAAAATCATGACTTTAAATTTATATGTTCGCCCTAAAGAGGCAGATAGCCGACTGAAGAAAAATGTTGAAAGCGAGTTGCCCCAACTTATAAGTTGAATGAAAAACAAATTTATTAAAAATAAATTAAATGATTGTATTCAAATTCAATAATTGAAATACATAAACTAGAACAGTACATAAACTAAAAACCAGATACAACATAGGTAGTTCCCTTGTTTATGAAGCCTGAAAAATACATTATTTACGAGTTACGCTTCACATGTGTTTATTATACAAAATAAATACCTTAAAGATATTCGTACTAGACTTAGCTTCTTTTAAATCACGTCTGAATCACAGATGACCTTTTTACAGTAAAATAAAGACAGATTTCATTGAGAATAACAAATAATCAAACAAAACTACTCGACACTTGCCAACATAACAATAACAAAAGATTAAGTGTCAATACAGTAGATATCTCTAAATTAAATAAATTTGACAGAACAAATTCTGACACTTAAAGATAATTATTAAAATCTAACAAAAAATAATTAATTTTACATATCTTAGTTTGAGGTGACGTACATAGTGAGTTGTTGGGTAAGAGCAAGGAGAGGTTGTTATTAAATTTAGTTGAATTGAGTCTATTCTTTATTGTCTCTAATATAATTTTTTTAGGATAGTTGTTATTCACAAGGGTGAATAAAATTAAATTGAAGTTGGATTGGTGAAACTGGGAATGTGATAATAAAATGTTTCTGTCAATGAGGCTATTAATAACAGCACGTTTGTATTTTATCGGATAATGTGAATTAAAATTAAGATTAAGATACCTCCCAGACCAAGTGGGTTTGCGATACTAGTTAGTTATTAATTTATTATTGCTATTAATAAAGCTAATATCTAAAAAAAATATTGATTTATTAACTTCCATTTCCAATTTAAATTGAATGTTAATATTAAAAGCATTAAATTTATAAAACATAGGTTGTATTTGGTCTGAAAGTAAACAACAAAGAATATCGTCAACGTTCCGATGGTAAAATAAAATTTTGAATTGTGAATTGCTTTTTAAAATAGAAGATTCCAAGTGGAACATTACAATTTCTACCAGAATCGGACTTAGGGAATTTCCCATGGGGCACCCCATATGTTGTAAGTAGTATTTGTTATTAAATTGTAGGAAAGATGTTGACAAGCAAAATTTAATGCAAGTTAAAAATTGTTCCAGACTTAAAGGAGTGTGATCTTGAATTTCTGGCCAACGTTCAGAGATACATGCAAATATTAAATTATAGGGTATAACAGTAAAGAGGGACTTAACATCTAATGAGATAAATTTGTAATTGGAAGGGATGACTATGTTATTGAGTTTATCTTTAAGAGAAAAAGAGTTATCTACGAAATATTGAGATTTATATTTTAATCTAGATAATATATTAACCAAAAATTTGGAAATACTACTATTGCGGGTTTGTAAGTTAGATACAATGGGTCTGACACTGCAATCGAACTTATGCACTTTGGGTAAGCAATAAAGTTTAGGGCTTACTGAATTGTAAGTCCGTAAAGTGCAAGGTAGATTCTTTTCAAGTACACTCTCTTTTTCCAATTTGCTCACCAACTTATTGTTTCTCGATTGAAAGGCATAAGTAGGATATTTCTCAAGTAATCTAAAGGTTTTGGAATCCTTTAGTAACATTTCACATTTATCAAGGTAATCTAATTTATCAAGAATGACTGTTAAGTTACCTTTGTCAGCTCTGGTGACAATTAGGTTAGAATTACCTTTTAAGAATTTTTCCGTCCGTTTAATGAGATCTATCAATAAAATATCAGAGCAATGTAAGTTGTTTAATCTAAATTTGGATTTATGAAATTTAATGAAGTTGTTAATTTTGTGTCGTAAATGAGTCATAGATTTCAGATCAATTCTGTTAGGATTGAAACTAGTTTCAAAAGTAGCCAAAATATTAAGCAAATTTGAGTTGTTTACAGTTGAGTTATTTACATTCACAAAGTGAAATTTAGGCCCAAGGGCTAAAATACAACTAACGTCTTCAGGGATAATAGTTTTAGACTTGTTTATGAGCCATTTATTCAAATGAGGTTTAATTGAATTAAAAAATTTAAAAGTATTGTTGTAATAAAGCAAATTATTTAATTTAGTTATTTGTTTATTCTTTGTGGTTTCAAATAAATTATAATGTTTAAAATTCTAAGTAATGAAAAAACTATTAGTAAATTCTAAAGGAAAAGTGGATAAAATTTTAATATTTAATTTCTTTTGTTCAAAATATAAGTTATTATTAATTTTAATTTTTAATTCGTAACTTAACTTATATTGTTATCCGTTTATTTTAACGCTTTTGGTAAGTTAAATGTTGTTTTGACTAACAATGTCTCTATTGTTAATTTTACTGTATTTTATTATTAGACCTGAAGATGGCCATAACCTTGGCCGAAACGTCGGTATTACATCTTTAATAAAATAACTATAACTTTAAGCCGTTTGGCCATTATTATCTTACCATATTACTTTCGGCTTACTAAAATACTCTACTATAAATATTATTACTATTATTAATTGGAGTGGCTAGCTCAGTGGTATGAAGTAGGCCTATGGATCCTGAGAACCCTGGTTCTATTTCCTCAAGCGACAAACAATTTTCATAACTTCAAAAAAAAAACTACCGCTGTGGCTCCTCCACCACTAACATCTTTGGGGGCCGTGATTTGACGACTGGTTTTTATGCACTTTTACTTAAACAATTGCTGATCGAATAATATTCAATTTTTTACGCGTGCCCTGCAAAAGACCTTTCATATGATACTAAACACGATAGGTTTTTATGCACTTTTACTAAAACAATTGCCGATCGAATAATATTCAATTTTGTAAGCGTGCCCTTCAAAAGACCTTTCATATGATACCAAACACGATAGGTTTTTATGCATTTTTACTAAAACAATTGCCGATCGAATAATATTTAATTTTGCACGCGAGCCCTTCAAAAGACCTTTCATTTGATACCAAACAAGATATGTTATGAAGCACTTTAACTAAAACAATTGCCGATCGAAAAATTCTAATTCTGCATGCGAGCCATTCAAAGGACCTTTTATTTGATACCAAACACGATAGGTTTTGAAGTACTTTCACTAAAACAATTACTGATTGAAGAAATCTCATTTCTACCTTCAAAACTTTCGTATTATACCATATACGATAAATTTTGAATTTTGATAATAAATTTAAATAAATAAAAATAAAATTGTGTTTAATGTACATTGCCGTGAACAATATTTACTTATTTTTACTATATATTTTTACCGAGAACAATTTTGATTTGGTTTACCTGTATACTTTATATAACTTGTCAATTTGACGTTTAAACGAACTTCATAGTGAATTGTCAAAAATTAACTTTTTAAATACGCATATTTGAAATATGTAATTATAATAAAAAGTAGAGAGTTTTCGCCGTTCCTGCGTGAGCCAAACGTGGCGGAGTTGGCTTTCACCTGATTTATGTAAAATTTATTATTGCCTTGAAGTCAAGGTCGCGATACGTGTCTAATTATTTTTATTTATGATTTTTTTTGGATTTGTGAATAACTTTAGATACTGGTTTTTTCCACAATAATTAAGTGTATTTCTATTGGAAGAAATTGTTCATTATTAACCAATAAGAAATATTGTTATTCTAACCAATCACAATTTGATACGGAAATGAATAAATACGTAAAAAGGAACGAAATGTGAGTATAGTATTAAACTGTCTTTTGTGCATTATACGAGATCGGGTTCGCTGATTCTCTACATAATTGAAGATACAGATATTCTGTAAGTATGCGTGTATATATTTAAAATGTGGTTATATATTTATTATTTTTATTTGTTTTAGATAACTATGTCACGAAAACATCACTTACGAAGCAATATTGTTGATGTACCAGCTACACTCGATATTGGTCCATTTTGTGACGATATAACCGTAAATTTGAGCGTTGATAAACATGTGGAATCTGTGTATAAAGAAGATTTTCTTTTGTTATCCACTAATTATAGCTTAAATAAGTCAAAAACAAAATGGGTTGCAGTTGGTTTAAGTGTAATTAAGAACTTTACACCCGTTGTGAAATTTACCACTAGTAAACCAGACAAAGCTGGTATTCAGTTTGATATGTTGCAGTGGAAGGAATTAATGGCTTATAAAGAATTAATTTTAAATTATTTAAAAAATGGTTTGGAATGATGTATCAAAGTTTACCACACGACGTAGGTATAATATTGAATAACGTTAATGGCAAAAAATTATTAACTCTTTCTTGGCATGGTAATGAGTATACGATTGTTTTGGATGTTGTGTCTGCACAAACAATTTTCAACATTTCCGATGTATTTATACATAAATTAACTATGCTGAATAATTTGAATTTTAATGCATACTATGAAAAAATACTATCTTTAGCACATGATTATTTTAAATTAAATTTAAATGATAGTGAATATAAATGTATTGAAACCGTGTTGGATAATGATATTAACATGAATGTTTTAGCATTTAAGGAATTGTTGTGTGTATACAAAGGAAATAAAATGTATTATGATATGTTTAATAAAAGGACAAATTAATTACATATTTTTATTTTATTTATAGTTTTTACAAAGTTATATATTGTTTGAAAAGATAATATTCAACCAGTTTCTAATAACACATACGTTTCTTAGTGCATATAAGAACGATGCAGAATGATCAAAGGAGAAAAAATTCATTAATTTTGTGTTTTGAGCGATGGATATTGAACTAAATCAATTACAGGCACAGTCAGTTTTAATTGATTCGCTAAATATTTCTTCATTTTCAATCCTTTTACGTAAATTTGGGAAGCTGAAGCCAAAACACGTTTCACACTTGTAATTGTTTCTTTAAACTCACTGTAACCGGAATTCCAGTACAGTCCGTGATTTAATAGCCACTGCGCTTCTTTCTTGCGTGCCTTGTTTAAACAAGTCCAGGGAAATGGAGGTTTCAATATGTAATGTTGAATTTTATTACCATTTTTAGATGTTATTGCAATTTCCTTCGGAATTAATTCACTATTGTTTCTATTGAAACCTTGTATATCTACAATGAGTTCCATTGTTTAACTAAATTTGTAATCTGCTAAACAAGCTACTCATTGGATTATACTCGAAAATGCGATTATGAATAATGAGGCAATAAGCAGTAGTGTTTGCAGGAAAGTTTTCATTTGCTTCAAATTCTAGACATGCATTTACAGGAGCATTTCGAAGTGTTTCTACTTGATTTGTACAATCCAAAAATACGAGTGGAGCTTTTGTTTTAAATTCATTTTTATTTAAGAGAGGTTCTAGTTTAGATTCTTTATAATAAAGTTTTTGAAATTTAGCATACATTTCGTAAAGTATTGGGAAATTATTGTTTTTAATATTTAAATTTAGATTTTCGTACGGATAGCTTTGTGAATTCAAAAAAAGTTTAGCATTAGCGATATCACAATGATCAAATTCGCTTGCATTTTTTGCATGTTGGTTTTTTCGATTACTCTGAAAAGCTAAGATTACAAATCGCGGTTTCTCCATTTGTGACGATATTTTAATACTCCATGTTTGTTTTTGTGTCGCTGGCAAAACTGGATATTCACAGAGTTTCCATGACCGGAACGCCATTAAGATAGGCTTATTTTTTTTTTGCCGTTTCAGAAATCGAAGTTTTTCCTTATATATGGCATACGCCAAGAAATTTTTGTAATATCTACTTTAAGTTCTTCAGCGCTAACATATGAATTAGAATCAAATTTTGATCTTATAAGAATAAGTTCTTGTTTAACGTTCAATAGAACTCTCCCATAAAGTTCTGCAAAACCAAGAACCATATTTAAAGGTATGATTACATTAAATCTTCCTTCCTCATCAGTCACAAACTTTGGATTCCACCCTGAATTCTCAAGTTTTGCACTTTGCGCTGCATTTAATGAAACATAACCTTTTATTGTTGTTGTGATACCAACATTCTTACATTTATCAATTTCAACACCGTTTAATTCATAACGTATTTCGTCGAATAAATGCAATATACCATTTGTTGCAAAGTTTGATGCGGCGGTCGGTGTCGTACCATCCTGTTTCAACAATTTACCTTCGATCACTATGTCACTGTCACTAGGTTCAGTTAGGATATCCTGTTTCTGTATTGGAATTCGAATTTCATCGTTGTTGTTGAATGTTGATGATATGTAAGGTTGATGTGTATGTATTTCCTTGGCAGTTATTGATTCATCAAATAATACTTCATCATCAATATTCAAAATTGATTCACTCATTTTGCTTTTAACTTATAACCTTGCGATTGAAGAAATTTTATATTTTTTGTTGTTAATCTCTTGATTAACGGCACCTTAGTGATATGGAATTTAGTAGTTGATATTCTTTTATTACTAAAATTAATACCCAATGAGTCGTTTTAAATGAAGTCTAACTATAATAGTTTCTCCGCGAAAATCAATAATATCACCGTTTTGATCGACAATTTTCACCGCTATGTTGTTGATTAGGCCAAAGCTCACAGGTAAGTAAATGACATTTGACGGCACTTCAATTATTTTATATCCAGGCGAGGCTGTTGGGAAAAAAACGTGCAATATATGTACAAGAGAATTGTTTCGATATGAACCTGAAGAAATGTTGCACTCAATTAGTATGCTGTTTACTTTTAAAATGTTTACAGGTAAATCGGATTCATGTAATTTATTAGGTTCAAGAATTCGTTTAGTAAAACCTAATAATGAACCAATACTATCAGATTGTGTAAAATCGATTTTTCGCGAACATAAAATTTCACATTTTAAAGTATAAACATTCGGACGTAGCAGAAATTCAAACTTCACTTTTCCATTCCGATGAGGTTCATGGTAATTAGGATCACCCGTCAGAGAACGTATGTAATCACATAAATCTTCAATTTCGTATGATCCCACAGGAATGCTAATATGCTCAAGTTTATTTTTATCGTAATAATATAGTTTATTTTTACCCTCTACTATATTTGGAATAGAATTGTAATACTGAAAGTCAACTAAACCAATAACCCAACTACCATTACTAACATCTAGTGGAGGTGAATAGTCTGCATTTAATATCGACTCAGTACTAGTTAATGTGAAGGTTAACGACATTATGACTAAAATGTCATTCACGTGTTTGTATTTATTACTTTTTCCAAATAATATACGTTGCATTATTTGCGGTCCATCAAATTGTGGGAAAACGAATTTAATGATAGCTTTGCTCACAAATTCAAATGGATTACGATATGAAAATGTGTACGTGTATTCAAAATCTCTATATCAACCGAAATATAAATTATCACAAGAAATTTTAATTCCTATTCAGGACATAGGTTACTTTCAATATTCTGATAATGCAAATATTATTCCACCGACTAGTGCAAAACCAAATTCAATTTTTATATTCGACGATATTGTGTGTGATCCTCAAGATTGTATGCGAGAGTATTTTAGCATGGGTAGACATAAAGAAATTGACGCATTTTGCCTCATACAAGCATATACCCGTGTAACGAAACATCTTATACGTGACAATGCTAATTTCTTAATCCTTTTTAAACAAGATGATTTAAATTTGCGTCATATATATAATGATCACGTAAATACGGACATGTCATTTACTGATTTTAAAGCGCTATGTGCAGAATGTTGGAATACAAAATATGGATTCGTTGTTATTGACAAGGATAATGATTTTCGTAATGGGCGCTACAGAAAAGGTTTCGATAAATTTTTAAAAAGTATATAAATAGCTATAGCTATAATTTAGTAACATTCTTATTCTTAACTTGAAGAATGATAAATCAGACTAACTCGTTGAGAGATATAGTAAAGACAAGAGAAATTATAAAAAATAAACTTATGAATCTTAAACGAGGAAAATATGAAACCGAACATTTATTAAGTGAAACTTTAAAACCAATTGTTGTGCCATTGACTAATCTATCGGAATCATTAAGGAAAATAAACAAAGAAGGTAATATGTCGACCATTAAAATAGAACCTAAATATGAAAAAGAAGAAGATGAAGAAGCAGAGCAAGAAGCAGAAGCCGAAATTTTTACAACACCTGTAATAAAAAAGTTTAAAAAAAGTTATCCATATATAGAACAAAGTGAAGCAGCAGCAACATCAACACAAATACAAACAGACAAAGAAAAACCGAAAAATTTCAAACAAAAGAATTTATTTCTGAACCTTCACCAGTAATGACTCCAAAATTATTATTAAAGCAACAAATTCAAACAGAAGATGATTTAAATGAATTAGAAGCGTCATCACAAGAAATTTTATGAAATGTAGCTGGAAAATATATGGCGATGTATGCAATCGACAGTCCTGATATTGATAATATTTATGGCATTAGAGTGGCAGAAGATGGAAAGACATTTATGATGAGCGCTGAAGTTGTTGAAATTGAACATGATGATATATACATTGGCGGTGTTTGGTATGAAGGTACTCCTGGATTATATGAACTTTTAATACAAAGATTACCTAATAGTAAAATATAGAATGAAGCCGATAAAAGAACTTATTTAGATATTGTTCAAAAAACGAATGCTCTTCGGAGACATTTTAATAAATTGGGAAGCATTATAACGAATAAAGGTTGGAAATATACAAATATTATAAGAGAAATAGTGCCGCATATAAAGCCAAAAACGAGATCTGAGTCTCTTTCAAAATACACGTCTGGAAAAGTTTTACAGTCAGAATTAAATGTAACAAACAAAAGGACTCAGTACGTTTACTGGTCTAATCCGAATACACTTGTGGAGCGACTAAAACTATTAACAGCCTCCAAATTCGCAGGACATACGGGACATGACGATGAAATAATCCAAATTGAGGATGCTTTACGTCAGGCTGAAATTATTATATAAATATGCATTAACGAAGTATTATACTATTATTAAGAAAATGGTTGTTGATAAGTTTGGACGTCATATTAGCAAATACGCACATAACCGTATTGTAAGAAAAGTATTTACAAATGTGAGTAATAAAACACTCACAGTACACAATGGTGTGTACAATGTGAGAGGAGGTCGTCTCACTGGAATCATTGATCAACCTATACATCATAGTGATGCGGTAAATTTACAGTACGTTTTAAATAAGTTTGAGAATTTGGACGCGGATTTGAAGCAGTATGCTGAAGATTTCTTTAATCAAAAGGAATTTGTTCTTAAAAATGAATTTGATGATATAATAAAAGCAAATCATAGTTTATTCATAATAAATTTAATATTCAATTTGGTTGGTGATACATATAAAATAGAGAATGCAGAATCAAAATCATTCTACACATTTCCTTGTGACGCTACGATTCGAACTGTTCGATATAGTGCTGTGCGAACGCTAATTGAAACTACAATAAATAATAAATCGGTTTCGTTGATCAGACATGTTATTGCTGCAAACGACAAATTAATTATACCAATAAAAGATAAAAAATATCCTGAAAAAGTTTATGTGGAAATAATACTAGCAACTTAGCTAATAAAATGAGCAAAAAGGATATTATGAATGAATTACATAAACCTGCACGTCTTAATTTTCCACGCAGACGTGTTGTTATAAAAGGAATTAATGATCTTTTTCAAGCAGATATTATATAATGGTATAATGTTAATTTAAAACAGTAGTACATAACAATTTAAAATATATTATTTATATTATTTTACATGTTTTATTTTACTTAAATATTATTTAATTTTTACTTCTTCTTTTTTACCTAAAACAGAAAAATAAATGTATTATGAAATAAAAATGTTTCGATTTATTTACCATTAATTCGGACCAACGTAGTCTTTCTTCTTCTTTAATTTTTTGTTTGTTTTTTTAATGCTTTGTTTTTTTTTCTGGGTTCCGTTATTGGCATCTGCCTTAAAATTGGCCTGTCTTTAGTGCTTTCTTCTGGGTCATAAGTACCTACATTACAATCATCCCAATTTTCTTCGCAATGAACGATTAATTGTTGTTCGCCGTTCTCTACCTGTAACAATGTTAATTATTATTATAGAAAATAAAATTTTCATATATTTAACAGTTGCAGACATTTAATTAAAATCGTTATAGTAATAACGTTTCTAATAAACTTTGTGACCTTTCCAAATGAATCAATGTCAATTTCTAAGAACTCGAGTTCGAATCTTTATATATTCAATCCGCTTATAATTCAACTCTAGTATTATTTCAAACATCATAAAACACATGATAAATAATAATTTATTATGGTTGAAAAAGTGATAGTAAATGAACTGCTCTCTTTTGCACAAAACATTAATATAATAAGTGAATCGAAATACGAAAATTATAAGTCTATAATAAAAAATAATTCGAACCGTTGTGAAATACTTGATATTATTGGAAAGTTTCTACCGATTTTATACATCTGTAATCAAATTTCCGAAGAAAAATTTACAACAATATTAAACATATTTGAAGGAGTCGCTTTGCAGCGGATATGGATGAACTTACCATTAAAATTTAAGAAACATCCTGATGTATTAGAAAGATTACATTGTGTGGAGCATTATAATCTATCTATAAACAAAAATTTGTGTTAGTAATTACACTAATTTGTTTGTTTCTATGAATATAGAGTAAATAGGTAGGTACAATAAAATATAATGTAAATTGAATACTTACCATTTTAAGGATGAGTAGCTATTGATATTATACTTATACGTATAACCTTCACTGCAGATACTAAATACAATCAACTCAAATGTAGCGTGTATTTATATGAAAATTTCACAAGAAAAATCAAATAATTGTGAAAGTTGAAGTGGAAGTTGCGATATAGGTACGTAATTAAATTAGATTGCTGTGTTTTTTTAGGTATACTACAATAACATGATTTACTTAACTTTCTTTACAAACTAGTATAATAATGACTTATAACAGTGACTTACAATTAGTTTGACCTACTTAATTCACTGAATTTATTTTCTCACATGCCTTTGAATTTTTTCCAAACACTAATACAATAATGACTTATAAGTTATAACTTCAATGACTTACTTCATTTATTATCTAATTAAATAGACTACACAGTTAACTTACTTCACTACTTATTTACTCTCTGTGACATTACATGACATTTATATGACATTATATGACATTATATGATATGACATGACATCATATGACATGATATTGAGAATTGAATCAATTTTAACAAGCTTATGCCACTAAACTGAAACGATTTTAGCCATTTTAAAAATATATATCCTTAACCTTGAGCCAATAATTAACAATTTAATAAATTTGACTAATTTTAAACAATAAATTGGAACGATTTTAGCCGTTCCTTAACCTTGACATACTTCTAAATATTGACAAAGTAATCAATTTCAACTATTTTAGCCATTTTATTATATTCTTGACCTAATTATTGACAACTAAATCAATTTCTACATGTTTTAGATAATACTGTTTATGATTGTTGTTTGTTAACTACTGTTATTCTTGCAATTTTCTTGTTTTTTATTTTAAGACAAGATTTTCTTACACACTGCAAATCTCTAAAAATATGGTCGTACCGCTTTCCTAAACAACTTACAAATATGGTTGTACAGTTTTCTACAGACTTGCGAACAAATACATTTCAACGATTTTAGCTATTTTCAGGTAATTATTGACAATTTAATCTATTTTACAAGATTTTTAGAAAATAAAATTCCACGATTTTAGTCATTTTCAGCGTATCATTGACCTAATTATTGACAATTTAATCAAAGTTACAAGTATTTTAGAAAATAAAATGCTACGATTTTAGCCACTATCAGCGTATCATTAACCTAATTATTTACAATCTAATCAAATTTACAAGTATTTTAGAACATAAAATGCTACGATTTTAGTCATTATCAGCTTTTCAGTGACCTTGACATAATTATTTAAAATTTAATCAAATTTACAAGTTTTTTAGAAAATAAAATACTACGATTTTAGTCATTATCAGTGTATCATTGACCTAATTATTTACAATTTAATCAAATTTACTAGTATTTTAGAAAATAAAATGCTACGATTTTAGTCATAATCAACTTTTCAGTGACCTTGACATAATTATTTCAAATTTAATCAAATTTACAAGTTTTTTAGAAAATAAAATGCCACGATTTTAGTCATTATCAGCTTTTCAGTGACCTTGACATAATTATTTAAAATTTAATCAAATTTACAAGTTTTTTAGAAAATAAAATGCCACGATTTTAGTCACTATCAGCGTATCATTGACCTAATTATTTATAATTTAATCAAATTTACAAGTTTTTTAGAAAATAAAATGCCACGATTTTAGTCATTATCAGCTTTTCAGTGACCTTGACATAATTATTTAAAATTTAATCAAATTTACAAGTATTTTAGAAAATAAAATGCCACGATTTTACTCATTATCAGCTTTTCAGTGACCTTGACCTAATTATTTAAAATTAAACCAAATTTTTAAATTTTTTAGAAAATAAAATGCCACGATTTTAGTCATTATCAACTTTTCAGTGACCTTGACATAATTATTTAAAATTGAATCAAATTTACAAGTTTTTTAGAAAATAAAATGCCACGATTTTAGTCATCATCAGTGTATCATTGACCTAATTATTTACAATTTAATCAAATTTACAAGTATTTTAGAAAATAAAATGCCACGATTTTAGTCATTATCAGCTTTTCAGTGACCTTGACATAATTATTTAAAATTTAATCAAATTTACAAGTATTTTAGAAAATAAAATGCCACGATTTTACTCATTATCAGCTTTTCAGTGACCTTGACCTAATTATTTAAAATTAAACCAAATTTTTAAAATTTTTTAGAAAATAAAATGCCACGATTTTAGTCATTATCAACTTTTCAGTGACCTTGACATAATTATTTAAAATTGAATCAAATTTACAAGTTTTTTAGAAAATAAAATGCCACGATTTTAGTCATCATCAGTGTATCATTGACCTAATTATTTACAATTTAATCAAATTTACAAGTATTTTAGAAAATAAAATGCCACGATTTTACACATTACGAGCGTATCAGTGGCCATGACCTAATTATTTACAATTTAATCAAATTTATAAGTTTTTTCGAAAATAAAATGCCACGATTTTTTTAATATTTTTTTAAAAAAATTTTGTTTTGAAATATTTTTTTGAAATATTTTTTTTTAAATATTTTTTTAAAATTTTTTTTATTATTATTATTATTTTTTTTTTTTATTTGATTTTGCTTACAACTTTTATATTTTTACAGCACACCATAAAATTAATGAACGAATTATAATCTTTATATAAAAATATTATTAATAAAATTAATTAACGAATTATCATCTTTATGTAAAAATATGATTAATAAAAATAATTAACGAATTATAATCTTTATGTAAAAATGTTATTAATATTGGAAAACTAACTTAATATAGAACTAACTAAATATTATGCGAGAAACGCAGTCGTCGGAATTTGGAACCGATCTTAAAATCTCCATTAATGCTCTTACAAAAAATAAAACATTGTGACGATCTTTGGCCTAATTGCCAAAGATGTGACGTTTACTGCTCGTTGTCGCCGCCTCGGTGAGCTTGCCTCGGGCGCCAGTCTTCGATGTCGGTGCGGTGGTTGGCGACGACGTCGTTTACCTAGATAGCTCTGTGGAGGTAAAGGTTCCAGGGATTTTTAAATAACACTTCGTGTACCAGTTTAAGAGATTTATTCAATAACTAAAATAAAGATAATAAAAATAGGAAACGCAAATATAAATAAATACTAACAAAAGGTGTGTACGCGGGACTAGGATAGTCGGGAAGGAAGTCGGTGCCGTAGCGTACAGCGTAACTCTTTTCAAACACGTAGTCAACTTGTTGGCTAATGTGGGAAGACGCCACAATAGCAACAAGTAACCTAACCCTGACTTTTACGTAAGCTAACTGATCAGCTTAATTGCTGGATACCGTAGGAAGACGCCACAGTATCAACAATTAAACTAATCTTCACACTGATTGTTGCTATCCTAGGAAGACGCTATGATAGCAACAATCAAACTAAACCTGATTGTAAAAATAAACTACACTGACCAGATTAATTACTGGCTACCGTAGGAAGACGCTACAGTAACAACAATTAATCTAATCTCTACTGATTGTTGGCTATCCTAGGAAGACGCTATGATAGCAACAATCAGGCTAAACCTGAGTATAAAAATAAACTACACTGACCAGATTAATTGCTGGCTACCGTAGGAAGACGCTACAGTAACAACAATTAATCTAATCTCTACTGATTGTTGGCTATCCTAGGAAGACGCTATGATAGCAACAATCAGGCTAAACCTGACTATAAAAATAAACTACACTGACCAGATTAATTGCTGGCTACCGTAGGAAGACGCTACAGTAACAACAATTAATCTAATCTCTACTGGTTGTTGGCTATCCTAGGAAGACGCTATGATAGCAACAATCAGGCTAAACCTGACTATAAAAATAAACTACACTGACCAGATTAATTGCTGGCTACCGTAGGAAGACGCCACAGTATCAACAATTAATCTAATCTCTACTGATTGTTGGCTATCCTAGGAAGACGCTATGATAGCAACAATCAGGCTAATCCGGACTTTAAAAATAAAGCAAAAAAATAATTCTAACTAGCAAGTAGTATTGCCGAGAATTATCGGCAATAAAATTAATAACAGAAATCACTTTCTTACCTCTATAACTCGCTGACGGTCGAAACGGTACTCGGGGATGATTCGCTGACTGCTGGAGATAGCTGAGTGCTCGGAAGACGCGAACACTCTGTCTGTTTTGATTTTTTTTGCCGGCTTTTATACTGTCCGAGTCTCCATAAGGCCCATGTTACCAAGATTCGCAAAAATTGTAAATTAAATTAAGGTTTCATGTTCTGAAATATGGTTTGAACTTGCAGAATGTTAAATATAAAATATAAAAAATATTTTATATCCGAGCGCGGTTTGAACCGACGAACGTTGGCTTACTGCACTGACGCGCTAGCCCGCTCGGCCATGGAGCTGTGTTAGAAATACGGCGATAAATGTACATTTAGATGGTAGTACGTGATACATCATCACAACATATATGTGCTTGGAATATAAACGTCGGTACAAATTTGAAAAACCGTTACGATATTTTTGTGAGTCATGCTATGATTCTGAAGAAATAAATGATTCAGAAAATTTGTTATATAGATTTGAAAAAAAAATTCATATGCACAATCTAATTTATTTCAACAAGTATATTTGCCAAATTTGCGAAAAAAAGCTGTATTCAATTACATCATCATATGATTGTGTAAAATGTAAACACTATTTTTGTAAAATTAGCAGAAAAAATATTCGTCAGCATCTTTATAAACTGAACAATGCATTAAATTTTAAAAGTATAATAAAAAAACAATATAAAAAGTGATATAAGGTAAAAATCTATTAATTATAAATTATTCATTTTAAAATGTTTTCTTGTACTGAATGTGGAAATGTGTACAACATAAAAGCTAGTTTATCTCGACACATTAAATACAGTTGTGATAAAAATAATTTTGTTTTATGTGAATACTGCGGTAAAAAGTACAATGCACGTACAATAAATATTCATTTAACACGCGTTCATAAATGCAACAGTACCAGCGGCATGAAAAAAGTCGAAAATCCTTCAACCAGTGAACCGAAAAAAAGCGCCTTAAAAGTACAAATGTAGAAACTATAAATGTGTTCTGCAATGTTTGTAACATTTATTTGAAAAAGTCACTGTATAATTCACATTTAAAATCCAATATTCATATAATTAAAGCGTGCGATGAATGTGAACCCGGAGTCTATATTATTGATACTGCATTTAAAAATCGAATTATATCGTATAAAATTGAAAATACATATTCATTAGATATAATTAGTTTTTTGAAACAAATTAAAAGTAAAATTCTTAAATTAATTGAAGCAAAATTAAATAGCCATCAGACCATAAAAATTAATTTAGAATTATTTGGAATATTTACGAAACCTGGCAAAAACACTTTAGAAGAAATGAAGTCATTCAACACATAATTTCAACCTCTAACCCTTTCAATGGATCCATCTTCACTCTACGATGAGCTAGCGGCATCAATTGAAACAAAGAGTCATGAATTTGAGGTATTTTTCTGTTGCTAATATTAGTATAATTATTAAAAATTTTTTTTTATTTTTCTAGGAAAAGGATTCTGGTTGGACCTTGAAAACTGTACGCCATTTAGAAGTTAATATTAACAAATATGCGCCACTCAGTGCATCATCTTATATCAATTTACCGCCTAACATTAAAAATATGCATGCTTGTATTAACGTGCAAAACACCGATCAAGAATGTTTTAAATGGGCTGTCCTTTCAGCATTACATCCCATCAATAGCTACAATAATCCAGAGTTCGTAACACACTATAGAAGGTACAATAATGAGTTAAATTTTACTGATTTAGAGCTTCCTTTGTGTATAAAAGATATCACAAAATTTGAATCTTTAAATAATATATCGATTAATTTATTTGGTATTGAACGGAATTTTAAAACCAATAAATATATGATTGTTGGTCCAATACATCACACAAAAATTAGAAAACCAACACATATAAATTTAGTCTATATTGATAATAATAATACAAATCATTATGTATGGATCAAAGATATGTCTCGATTAATAAACAGTCAAGTAAATAAAAACACACATAAAAAATGGTTATGCGATGGATGTATTTTTTTTTTCTAGTCAAGAAAAGTTGATTGAACATCAAAAATATGATTGCATTCACGTATTAACAATATTGCCAAATTTGGAAAAAAATATACTCCAGTTTGATCACTTCGAGCGAAAAATGGAGGTACCTTTTGTTATCTATGCTGATTTTGAATCACTTTTAACACCAATTCAAACATGCACACCTAGCACAGAAAAACCCTTCACACAGAAAACACATATTCATAAAGCATACAGTTTCGCTTATTACATTAAATGTTCATACGATGATAGTTTAAGTAAATTTGAAACATATTCAGGTATAGATGCATCAAAAAAATTTATAGACTTTATTACAGCTGATGTTAAAATAATTTATAATAATCATTTAAAGCATATTCAACCAATGAATCCATTGACTGACATTCAAAAGCAAATATATTATTCTACAACCCAATGTCATATATGTGAAAAAGAATTGAATATTTCTGAAAAGGTAAAAGACCACTGTCATTTAACAAGAAGATTTAGAGGCCCTTCACATAATGAATGTAATATAAATTTTAAAATTCCAAATTTTGTACCAATATTTTTTCATAATTTAAGTGGTTATGATTCACATTTGTTTATTAAAAATTTAGCTCATGACAATAACACTATTGAAATTATTCCACAAAATAAGGAGAAATATATATCATTCACTAAATATGTTTCAGTTGACAGAATAGAGAACAAAAATATTTTTGTAAAATTGAGATTTTTAGATTCTTTCAAATTTATGGGTAAATCTTTGGATAGTTTAGCAAAAAATTTAAAACCTGAACAATTTGTTGAAATGTCAAAATATTTTCGAGAAAAAAAAGAATTTAATTTAGTAATTAAAAAAGGCGTATTTCCATATCAATACATGGATGCGTTTGAAAAATTGACTGAAACAAAATTACCTGAACGAAAATTATTGTACAACAGTTTAAATAAAACAAATATATCAGAAGAGGAATATAACCATGCTATGAATGTTTGGAATATTTTCAACTGTAAAACAATTCTGAATTATTCTGATATATATTTAAAAACTCATGTCTTATTATTGGTTGATATATTTCAAAAGTTTAGAGCTGTGTGCATGAAAATTTATAATATAGATGCGTGTCAATTCTTTACAACTCCTGGGTTAAGTTTTGACGCTATGTTAAAGTGTACTCAAATTAAGTTGGAATTATTGACTGATATTGAAATGATAAAATTTATAAAGAAAGGAATTATAGGTGGGATCTCGGTTTCTTGTAATCGATATTCAAAAGCCAACAATAAGTATTTAGAAATATCTAATTTTAATCCCACAGAAAAAAGCAAATATATTACATACTGGGATGCAAATAATTTATATGGTTGAGCCATGTCGATGTATTTACCAACAAGTAATTTTAAGTTGTTAACAACAAATGAAATAGAAAACCTAAATATTCTAAACATTAATGAACTTTCTAATATTGGATACATTTTTGAAGTAGATTTAGAATACCCTGCTGAACTGCATAATAAGCATAATGATTTACCATATTGTGCAGAAAATATTATACCTCCAAATTCAAAGTTTAAAAATCAAAAATTAATTCCAAATTTAAATAATAAAACTCGGTATGTGATACATTATCGAATTTTACAGCAAGCGATAGAAAATGGTTTGTAGTTATCTAAAGTGCATAGAGTTCTTAGTTTCAACCAATCAAATTGGTTAAAACAATATATTGATTTAAATACTGAAATGCGAAGGAAAGCTGCTAATGATTTTGAAAAATATTTCTATAAATTAATGAATAATGCTGTGTACGGTGAAACTATGGAGAACGTTGATAAAAGGGTTGATGTAAAGTTAGTAACACACTGGGAAAACATTGGTAAGAAACAAGGCGCAGAAAAACTAATTACAAAGCCAAACTTTCATAGTATGACTATTTTTAGTGAAAATTTAGTTGCAATTCAAATGAATAAATTAAAAGTTACATATAATAAATTAATATATTTAGGATTTGCAGTTTTGGAACTTTCAAAATATCACATGTATAATTTTCATTACAAATTTATGAAACTGATTCATTAATTTATGAAATATATACGACAGATGTTTATGAAGATATTAAAAATAATTTAAATGAATTTGACACATCAAATTTTTCACCAGATAATCAATTTAATATGCCTCTACGCAATAAAGCTGTTCTAGGAAAACTTAAGGATGAAATGGGTGGTGCAATCATTAACGAGTTCATTGGTTTACGATCAAAAATGTACTCTATTCTCACTGAAAAAGAAATAATAAAAAAAGCAAAGGGGATTAAACAATATGTTGTAAAAAACGAAATATCGCACGATCAGTATAAAATCGCTTTATTTAATAACGAAGCATTGTATATACAACAAAATATGATTAAATCAGAAAAACATATCATATACTCACAAACACAAAACAAATTAGCTCTGTCTGCAAACGATGACAAAAGATTTTTAATAGAAAATTCAACAAATACTTATGCTTGGTGACATTATAAAATTCTGGATAATGAAAATATTTTGTAATATGTAGCTAATTAAAAAAAATCTATTATATTAAATATGTTATATGTTAAATAAATAGGTATGTGTTACTAACAATAAATAATTTAAAACTGACATAAACTTAAAATATATATTACAAAAATAAGCAATTTATAAGTTATTGTAATTTACTACTTAAATATGTAATATTATCAAATATGCGTTTACTTTTGTAATATATAAATAAATTAAACGTATTCCTAACCGACATATTGAAAGTTATAATTTAATCTTAAATCCCATACTGCACTAATAGTTTACTTCATCAACGTAAAATAAATTTTACATATAATAATATTATTTAGGTCACGTTTGAATATCATTTCGTAACGTGAAAAAACCCCAGTACCTATCTAAAGTTATTTATAAAACCAGGATCTGCCATATGAAAGTTGTTTACCTCTCAGACAATAAAATAATTAGACACGTATCGCGACCTTGACTTCAAGGCAATAATAATTTTTATATAAATCAGGTGAAAGGCAACTCCGCACGTGTGGCTCACGCAGGAACGGCGAAAACTCTCTACTATAAAAACGTCCCCTCATTTCCCCAATATGTGTAAAATATTTCAAAACTACTCACAGAAATTTCATATTTAAGTAATTTATAATTAAAAATGTGACATGTCCACTGACAAATGTCAAATCGATCGTTGACGTTCTTCTTAAAAAAACCAAAGCCACCACACTCTTAGTTGATTTTTCCCCAAAAATGCAGGTTTTTTCAAGTTTACTCGCACATCATGCGTAATAAAATTATAAATTTATAATAAGGTTATCTTTCAAGTTGGCCTCTATCAAATAAAAAAAGTTTCAAATTAATCGTACAAACCGTCTAGACTGTAGAGGTGAGCAATTGACCGTGATGAATCCTCACAAATATACTTACCTCTTACGCTTTTAGTATATGGACTAGTGGTCAGCCTGGCTTTGCCAGGTCTTCACGCTACGCTCCGCGGACACTGAAATAGGATTCACTTCTGTAAAACAATGGACACTATATAAATCAAATTATTTCCGAAGTAAAAGTTTTCTATTCTGCACGTCTGTTTTTTAAAATACATTTAATTGATACCAAGCTCGATGGGTTACGAAACTCTGGCATTACAAAATTGACAATAAAAAAAATCCAATTTAGCACACGAAATCTTTAAGCGACCTTTCATTTGATACCAAACATGATATGTTTTGAAATAGTTTCAATAAAACAATTGCCGATCGAAAAAATTCGAATACTGCACGCGAGCCCTTCAATAGACCTTTCATTTGATACCAAACACGATAGGTTTTGATGCACTCTTACTAAAACAATTGCCGTTCGAATAATATTTAATTTTGTACGCGAGCCCTTTAAAAGAACTTTCATTTGATACCAAACACGATAGGTTTTGATGCACTCTTACTAAAACAATTGCCGATCGAATAATATTTAATTTTGTACGTGAGCCCTTTAAAGAACTTTCATTTGATACCAAACACGATAAGTTTTGATGCACTCTTACTAAAACAATTGCCGATCGGATAATATTTAATTTGTACGCGAGCCCTTCAAAAGACCTTTCATTTGATACCAAATACGATAGGTTTTGATGCACTGTTACTAAAACAATTGCCGATCGAATAATATTTAATTTTGTACGCGAGCCCTTCAAAAGACCTTTCGGTTGATACCAAACACGATATGTTTTGAAGCACTTTAACTAAAACAATTGCAGATCGAAAAAATTCGAATTTTGCATGCGAGCCCTTCAAAGGACCTTTTATTTGATACCAAACACGATAGGTTTTGAAGCACTTTCACTAAAACAATTACTGATTGAAAAAATCTCATTTCTACATGCCTGATCTTCTAAACTTTCGTATTATACCATATGCGATAAATTTCGAATTTTGATAATAAATTAAAATAAATAATAATAAAATTGTATTAATGTACTTTGCCTTGAACAATATTTGCTTAGTTTTACTATATATTTTTACCGAGGACAATTTTGGTTTGGTTTACCTGTATACTTTAAAAAACTTGTCAATTTGACGTTTAAACCAACTTCATAGTGAACTGTCAAAATTTTACTTTTTAAATACACATATTTGAAATGTGTAATTATAATAAAAACGTCCCCTCATTTCCCCAATATGTGTAAAATATTTCAAAACTACTCACAGATATTTCATATTTATGTAATTTATAATTAAAAATGCGACATGTCCACTGACAAACGTCAAAGTAATAGTAGATCTTCTTCTTAAAAATTTCAAAGCCACCACACTCTTAGTTGATTTTGCCCCAAAAACTGAGGTTTTTTCAAGTTTTCTCGCACATCATGTGCAAGATAAATCTAAGACTAACAAAAGCATGATTGACCTCTATCAAATAAAAAAGTTTCAAATTAATCTGACAAACCGTCTAGGCTGTAGAGGTGAGCAATTGACCAGGCCTTCTCGCTAGGCTCCGAGGACACTGAAATAATATTCACTTTTATAAGACAATAGGGACTTACAATTTTGACGTCACATGCAGCAGACCCGAAACTGACTCCCCTCCACACAATTTTGTGTAAAACAACAAATTTGTAGAAAGAGCGAGGTGACACCATACCGAGTCGAACAACTGCTTTCTCCTTTCAGCACTTCTGCCCTCAGATCCCCACATTTGTTTGACATTTAACGTTTGGATCACGTGATAAACATCAAACTGTAGCTATACCATTTTCTCTACAAAACAAATTATTAAATTCTGTTTTACTCACTAGATGGCAACCGAAAAATTTAAATCGTATAAGTCCCTATTGACACAATATAAATTGTATTATTGCCGACCTAAAACTTTTCAGTCCTGCACGTTTTTTCCTTCTAAAGACCTTTTAATAGATACGTAGCACGATAGGTTTCGGGGCTCTTGTACTAAAGCATTTGATGGTTGAAAAAAAATCCAATTCTGCACGCAAACCCTTCAAAAGACTTTTCATTGGATAGAAAAACACGATATTCTTTAAAGTACTTTCACTAAAACAATAGTCGATCGAAAAAATTATAATTCTGCACGCGAGCCCCTCAACAGACTTTTTTTCATTTGTTACCATACACGATAGGTTTTGAAGTACTTATACTAAAACAACTGTCAATCAAAAAAATTTAACTGCCTGTCATTCGGTAAGTTTTGTAACATTTTCACTTTATCAATTTCTGACTTCATAAATTAAATTTCTTACAATACATCAGTCGAAAAATAAATATTTTAAAGTCGAAGCCCTTTGTTAAATTTTAAATAATAATAACTCTCCAAATAAATGAGCTAGAACAAATAACTATTGATTTGGATTATATTGCACACAAATTAATTAATGCTTAGGTGTTTTATACTATAGTAATAAATTAATACCAGATTTTCTAAACAGACGCACATATTTATTTATATTACATCCTTATAAATAAATACATGTTTTATATAAATATAATCAATGACAAACTTAAATAAAATATGATTTTTCACTTAAATATAGATATTATCCTAACAAAAATAATAAAATAACAATATATAATCAAGAGTAAACAATTATTCATTACTGATATTCAGATGCTATGAGAAGTTTTTGTTGCTGGACGACATCGCTTTAAACATGGCTTCTTCAACCTTGCACTTAAAAGGAATTGAGATTTTCCATCATCTTCCAAGTTTTCTGTGATACTTGTAGTAAACTGTAGCTTTGTGCATACAAGATGTTTTAAATCAGATGGTTTCCAGCTGACCCAATTAAGAGCAACGGAGTTATACCTTGTATCATTATGTTGATCATTAGCGATGTCATTAGAATCATATACAATTTCTGCGGCTTCAGCAATATTTAAAATATTTGTATTTTGCGCGTCACTATCAAAATTATTATCCAGGCTGAATACACTTTTCTTATTTAGTATTGATAAAGCAAGCTTATGTTTTATCACTTTTAATTTCTTCAGTACCTCCCTTAGTTTTTTCAGTGCAAGTTTTTCTTCAGCAGCTAATTTTCTAGTTTGTTTTTTAATATTTTCGAAGTGCTTCTGCTGTTCTAAATAAGCCTAAAATAATCAAGATTAACGAAATACTACAGAAACTTAACCTTACTTCATTCATTTCGCCTGGAGAAACTGAATTAAATTCTTTGTGTATTTCAATCAATGCATCATCTTTTTCACGTCATGTAACAGCGATGGTATTTTTGTTTTCCAGTATATTTTTGTATTCTGTTATAGTAAATAGGGTTAACTTTTTTCTTTTGTGGAATTTGGACCTCTGGTTCTTTTATCAGTCATCTAATAAAGTAAATTTCTTATAAATATTGAATAATGTACTACCAATAATGTTTATTTACCTTTTACACCAATAACATGCACTTTTCAGCATCAAAATAATCTTGACAAACGTCAAAATAAATAAAAAAACTAAAAATCCTGCAATATTTAAGCACAAAATGTTACTAGAATGTTAGGGGAAAACAAAAAACATGTCTGTAGTTGTCCGAAAATCTAGTAGTCACAAAAATAAATTGTCATAAAATGTGAAGTTTAAGCCAAACCTAATGCCAATGGCACACTGGTCGAGGAGCATGAATGAGCGTCGAGGAACTCATCGATGAAACAACAGAACGCACCCTGACTGATAAAATAAACAAACACGAAAAAATAGCACAAAGCAAAACCAACATGACAGCCCACGCTAACATGAAATGAGACACAATAATACGTGTGAAATGAGACACAATCGAGGAACTCCTCGCACGACTCTGTCAGATATTACTCTAATAAAAGTATTAAAGTTTTGAAAATATTGTCATGAATAATATAAGCCATAAGAAATTTTACATTGACATATGGGTTGCAGGCAAACACGTAACCAAACTGAAGTTGATGCACAGCTTATTGGTGGGCAGCTGTCAAAGTTATCCCCTTCACTCTCTTCATCATCTACATACTTTGAGACTTTGACAGCGAACTACGTTATTTTAGAGTTTCGTTCTATTTTTCTTGTGTTGTTTGTTATTGTATTAATTGTATGTTGTTGTGTTAGTTATTTGCTTGTTTCGTGTCTTTAAAATTTATATTGGTGAAACAATGTCGCGTGGTTTACGTTATATGGTGGGATGTAAGATGGACAGAAATGTAAAATGAAAATATCTCAGATAGGAACGAGACGAACTGAAACACAAAGTTTGTCGCTAAGAATGAAATTTTCAACAACGAACTAAAAACTTTTTAAAATTGCGTCCAAATAAACTAATGTGAATTGGTAAAGTCTCAGTCAAAACAGAAGCGCTGAGTATTAAAGAGGAGCGGAGGGAGATAATTCTGACAACTGCTAAACAATCAATTGTGCGTCAACTTCAGGTCGGTTAGGTGTCTGTCCGTAACCCATTTCTAATGTTATTACAATATAATCTTCATTTGTAAGCAAATTCAAAATTTTCGGAAAAGTTAGTACACAAATAATTAATAAAGTATTGCATGAATGTTTGTATAATATTATTTAAAACTGAAATATATATATATATATATATATATATAAATACCTTGTAGTTTGCAGTGGAAGTGAAGTTTATCGAATAAAATCTGAAACTTTTTACTAAAAATCAAAAATTTCAATATATGTATATTTAAATATTTACACAAATCAACATAAAAATTTAGATTATTCATGGAACCAGCAGACTATCATATAACATCGACTAAATAATAACAGATAAACAATTTAGGAATCATTTAAAATGATTATGTGATAACGAATTCAGACTGGTTACATGGACAACCTATACCATGGTTGAAATTACAATAATGAACAGATATATAAATAATTAATAGGTCATTAAGTACATATTTGGTACATTTTTCATTGAATGTATACAATTTAGCAGCAATTATAAATTATTATATAAGTTTAAATAAATTTGAATTTTAAGCAAATAATTCGATTAATAAATCACATTAGAATATCTAACTATAGAAGAAGAAAATACTGTTGGAATACCGTTATCGTAATTAATTAACCATAAATTAGTCACCATTTTCAGAAATCATGTTCCATTACTGAACTGGTTCCAGTAGAAAATAACAGTGCCAACACTGATTTGTTTTAGGAAATATTTTGAAATCATAAGTTAAAAAAGAATATTGGCTTTACTTTCCCGGCTATAAGTTTAAATCATTTGAATAAATTTGAAAAAAAAAATTAGTATATTAGCAGCAAGCAATCAAGTAATTTATCTAAATATGTTCTTCTATTTTTGGTCTTCAAAGAAATAGTTTATTCTTCAATGTTTGTTCTTCAAGACAAACAAAAGATTATTTAAGATTTCAACTAAAAAATACAAATTATATTTAATAGAGAATATTTCACAAAAAATATGTATATAATAAATACCATGCAATTTTTGTTTCTTGTCAAAAGATTTCATAATAATTTTTATCTTGAAACTTTGTTCATTTTTGAGCATATGTATCACCAAACCTCATTGTTAAGCTCGTATTTTAAATTGAATGGGGGTATTTATTGCAGAAAATTTTGTCGGAAAATATTATGACCTGGATTTTTTTTAAATATTCGCCAACATAGGTACGTTTTTTTCAATTTGAATAATCTGTTTCATCTCTGATTTCACGTCTACAAACTAAAAATAATTAAATTAATTATATAAAATAAATTTTCAAAAAGATACTTACTTGTAATATCTATAATAATTTTAATTATTGATGACTCCATATATTTATGTCGAATTTTGTAGATTTTTTAAAATAACTTTATGATCCAGATTAATTCTCGAAAACTGATAGAAGTACCTAGATATTTGCTACCGAAATTTATCAGTTCAAGATTATATATTCGTATATATACAATTTATAACTATCTGTTTATTTATATCTTTTAAAGTTCAATCAAATTTGATTTCACTTCATTGATATTTCATTTTATTCTGGTAGAGATGACAGGTTCGTCGTACGTAATATTTTAGATCTATAAGATTAAAACATTAAAACAATATATTCAGGAATAATTAAAACAAATTTCTTATCTCTGCAAAAATATTATTCACTTCCAATCTGGTAAATGCTGTATCCGCAAGTTCGGGCGATAAAATCGCATCACTCACGTAACTTATATATATATATATATATATATATATATATATATATATATATATATATATATATATAAAATACAAACGTGTCCAAATTGTTCAAATTCCACTATTCGCAAAGTTCCTTCTTCTGCAGCCATTTTGAATATCGAATAGTTTACATCAAAAAAATAATTAAACTCTCCAATGGTAAAAGTTTTTCTATTCAGAACACATCTGAAATAAACAAAAATTTATTAAAAATCAATCCGGACTGTACACCAATTAATCTACCTTTTTATATTTTAAAGAAATGCGTAAGTACAGAAAAATTATCAAATTTGTTATAAATGTAACAACTTTCATAAGCCTTATACCGAAACGTGCGTTTTTATCTTGAAAAGTTTTAAATTCCATTTTACTTTATTCAGATTATGTAAATTGATTTTGATGATTTAACATGCTTAATTTTTATTATTACTATCTAATTCTGTCGAGTACACAATTAATATTTTTCGATTTTATTGAAATTCTTCATTAGCGGTTTCAATTACCACAAAACTGAAAGAAAAAACAAACAAAAATTGAACAAAAATCGGTTTAAATTTTGTACCAAATAATCAACTTTTTTATTTATTGAAGAAATTCAAAAATTCAGATATGCTGCTGCTTTTCTATAAATCCAATTTAGTTTTGATAATAATTTTTGAACGAAAATGTATGTATTTCCATTACGAATTTTTGTATTCATTTGTAGCGAGAACCGAAACATCCCACGTAAGACATTAGACCTATATAAATGAAATATTTGAAATAAATTATGTAAAAATTATAGAAATAAATGTTTACCTCAGTAAATAGTTTTTCAACCAGGCTGATTAAATGCTGTAAAATTTTTGTTGAAAGGATTTTTTATGATTTCCAAATTTTATTATTTATAATAATTGAGTAATTTGCATATTAACACGTTGCAAAAAGAACCAGTAACTACTCTTTGTATCTACACAAAGTAATAAACAAAAAATATTTATTAAAAGTAATCGATATTATTTAAACAATAATTTTGTACATACCTTATTTGGTTCTATATTTGATTTTGTGATCTGAGGTTGTATTAAAAATAATTTAGAAAAAATCAGACAAAATTTATTATGATTTTATACCAAAATAAATCACAGTAATAGTTTATTTAGATTTTTGATAAATAAATCGTTTCAGAAAGCAATAAATATTTTTGAATAGATTTGAAAAGAAAAAAATTATATTTTTGTTTTAGATGTTTCTTAAAAAATTAAATATTTTTTTACCAAATACACAACATACTTATTGACACCTCTTTAAATTAATAAATTTGGAGCGAAAAATTGTTACATTCATATTATTTTTCAATATTAAAGCATTAATATTAGAGTATAAAACGATCAAGGTGGCAATACTCATTCACACACACATTCATACAACGGCAGTTTTAATATAATTTGTGTCGCCAAAATAGTGGAACACATGGGTAATTTAATAATTATGATTGGAAGCTCCAGTCTGTGTGTACATAAATATTGGAACACCGGGCTCAGTTTAAGAATCATGAACATGTGTTCATAGGCCTGTTAAATTGTTGCAGGGCACAACAAAAACTTCGAATACCACTGGTATAGGAATTTAAAATCTGTAAAAATTAGGACCGTTGGCCAGTCTACTACAAATGGAGGATACTGCTTGTTTGTCCATAAATTTATGTAAAAGGAAAACCGGTTCTAATATTTATAGATTTTAAACTCCACCAGCGACATTCAAAGTTTTTGCTGTACTCTGCTGGTTTCGTTAAAAAGAGTTTTTAATTGGAACCTTTTACAAGAAATTTATATACACAGTATCACATTTGTAGGACTCTTGTGCTACGATTTGTTTAAAGTTCCAGGGACTTGGTACACACATTTAATGCTGACAAATATCGTCAGACGGCGCACAAGTTAATTCCAAAACGAATTATTTAATCTGCATTAGTGTGATTGCAAATATTTATTATATAATAAATATGAAAGGGAAATATTTTATTTTGAAAGGGCATGTTTAATTGTTTAAAATTTCCCTGAATACAATGTTAAGTGTGTATCCTTCATTTTTTTCGTCGTCTACAAGATTATCGGGTATTTTTATTTTTAAATTGTCGAATGCTCGCACTCTAGACATTGCAACGTATAATTGGCCGTGTGTAAACACCGGTTTTTCAAGATTTATTTCCACGAAATCAAATGTTTGCCCTTGGTATTTGTTTATAGTCATTGAAAATGCCAATCTGATAGGAAATTGTCTCCGCTTGAGAACGTATGGCATATTGCTATCTGTAGGTGTGAGATCTATGCGTGGTAGGAAAATTCTCTGCCCTTTACTTTGCCCGGTAACGACTTCTAAATCTAGAAAATTGTTACGCATCTCTTTTACGATTAGTCTTGTCCTGTTGCAAAGACCGCGTTTCGGATTCATGTTTCGCAGCAACATAACTATTGCACCTACTTTTAGTGTGAGTTTATGACGTGACATACCCGAAGGTGTCTCTTTGTTTAACAATTCACTTGGATAATTTAATTTGTTTGGCTCATCACATTCGGCTGTATCTGCGCTATAATACACTCTAGCTGGCCCTGCAATTTTCTCCAATACGATATCGTTTAGTTTCATCGTATCGTCGTTTTTCGGTGGCAATATGGCCCTATTGATAAACTCGTATACATTTTGTGGCAATATGAGGTTTGTTCCGAATATTTCATCAGCTAAAGAATTTTTTGCTAAACATATAGATGGTATTGTGACTACATCTTCAATACCATTGCCAATTTTGAGTAAATATTCTGAAAATTCTTGTTCATTTTTATTTACCCGCATATTTTGTTTTAATGAATACTTTCTAAACAGTGGCCACAGTGGGCTTTGTATCATTGACATCTCAATTATAGCTGTTCTGTGATTTGTGTGCTTTATAATGGGTAGGCATTGTCGAAAATCACCTCCCAATATTATTACTTTAGCACGGAATGGAAATGAATTGTTTTCTAAATCTTTGAGTACTAAATTTATTGCTTTTAATGCGTGCCATGGTAACCTCATCCCAAATGATTAAAGACGCTCTCTTTATCACTTTACCGGCATTTGAGGTTGCCCTGATTTTACATACACTATCCTCGTTTATTGGAACAGGAAGTTTAAAGACCGAGTGTACAGTTTGTCTGCCTTTTAACAGAGTTGCTGCTATACCTGTCCACGCTACTGCAAGAACTGTTTATCCTTGTATCAAGCTAATGAGTGAGTTGTACAAAAATGTTTTTCCTGTACCGCCAGGACCGTCAACAAAGAAATATCTGTCTTTACAGGTTGCATCATTTACTGCATTTACAATATACTGAAGTATCTCTGTTTGTTCTTTGTTAAACAACGCAATATTTTTTTCACCTTCTAGTTTTTCGGTCTCTCGATCAATTTGATCGTCTAATTCGCCTGTCTCACTTATCTCTTCCGGTTCCGGAAGGTTAAAATCTTTTAATTTTAATCTGTGCATAAATAAAACATCTTGAATGTTTATTAGGCTTTTGTTTTGTGCTACTTGTTTCGAATTATGTAGCAAATAATCCTGCATCATGTCGTCTTTGAATTTTTCCCACAATGTAACTGCATCGACTGAGGTGTGGAAGCAAATCAAATATGCAAACAATTCACGTAATTGTTTTGGAAATTTATCAAGTACAGCTTCTTGCATGCATTCTATGCATTCCTCATCGTTTTCAAGCAACCCTTTAGCTCTAGCAGCTTCAAGATATGTATTATAAATTTTTCCGTCTACTGTACGTAAGCTTCGAAGCTTGTCGCACCTGTTGTGTTAACTAATAACATTCTGAGATGGAATCGCTCAATATCTTTTGGACTAACAGAAATCATTCTCCCAAATGGAGGTTTCTTAACTCTTTGCCTTGCTTTCCAAGTATTGGTACTTGTAAACACGTAATATTTCGGTATGTCCATGTATCGGTATTGTCGTGCTGTGGGATCTGTTTGGTTTAGCAAAAACCAAGCTGTTAATGTTGTGTTTCGTTTGCTAGCTCGCTCAATAGCCTGTTTAACTTGTCCCGGAGCGAATACAACAGCTTGCTGACGTTGTAAATGGACTGTCAATTCGAAAATTGTGAGCGATTTATTATGCAATGGAAATTCTAGCAGTCTCCAACAGCATTCGGGCGGTGAAACGCACCGTGTGTTAAGATAACCGTTTATTTCATTCCACTGAACTGTTTTACTGGCATCGACTTGACCTAATTTAATTGACGCACAATCGTGGCCCTTACAGAAATATTTGCAAATGTATTTAATACTTTTGACCGATGAACAAATCTCGACATTGATGTGAGTACGATATTTTTTGAGCAAGTATGGATTGTATGGTATGATCCAACGATTATCAATTGTAAATTTGGTTGTACCATTTCGGTAGAGAATGTACATTTTTGCATTATTATTTCCTCTTTTGTAAAGCGGATACCCGTTAACGTTTTCGTGTGTTTCATTTCGGAACTCTTTTGGATATTTTTTTACACATTTGTTATCATTCATGCAAGGCGACTTTTTGTTTAAAATTCCGCAAGGTCCGTGTATCATGTGTGACTGTACAATTTGATACAATTCCGGTTCGTTGGCCTCGTCTGGAATTTCAGCGCATACGATTGTGTCGATGTCATCTTTATTTCGAATTTTACTATTCTCGTCGAGTGTGAGTAAAAGATGCATGTGTGGTAGTCCTCGCTTTTGAAACTCAATTACATAAATGAAAGCAACTACTTTACCGAAAATATCCTCGTGTAGGAATTCGTGTAACATGCTTTTTATTTTACCGTAAAAAAACCCAAGGTACAATATCCGGTCTGTCTGAGGCGGTCTGGCCTTCGTGTAACTCCGCAGTTATTTCGTGCCATTTAGGATTACAGGTAACTGTGATGAAAAGATCCGATTTTCCGAATTCGCGTACTATGGCCATCGAATCCTGGTACATTTTCTGCATTAATCTACTATCACCTTGGAGAGTTGACGGCAAAATAACCATTGTACCAGGTTTTGCCCCTTCTAAGTTTGCCGTATTGTTTATATGGTCCATTAGCCCACTATACAGCTCTACTCTGAAAGTAGGCTGATGTAAACGTATGTACGTCAATCTTTCACTTTCAACTTTTACGTATGCGTCTACTATGTACTACTGTGTGAGTTTACCGGCCATTAAACACGGATTAAACTGACCGCGGTCCGCTAACCTATTCATATAGAATTGAAGAAGTGTTAGTTTCTTTTTACCGTCGGCTTGACGTCTGTGCATGCCCCAATCATTGTCACCACGTGGAAATAGAATGGGATAACACATCGGATCGCAATTTTCAGAGTACTGATTTATTCTCACGCTATTTTGACCCCTTGGGTGAATCGCAATATCCCTAAGACACGGTGGCTCACCGTCTTTAGAACTAAATACTACCGCCACCTCGTTACTTGTTGGAACATTATACCTGCGTTTGTCTTTCGTACGATCATTAACTATCCACAAGCTCACTTCCGGTACAGCTTGATTCGATTGTGCAGCTTTTGCTATTTCGATAGCCTCAACCTCTTTCAACATCATGAATGCCTCATAATATGGATTTATTTCTCGAATTATTAAATCCAAATTTTTCATGATTTCCGGTTTGCAGTTTTCATTACATTTATCACTCATACGTTTTGTTAGTGCCTCTGTTGTATCTACGATATATAATTGTGCAAACTTTTCCGTCTTACCGTTTGGTGGATACAAACATGACGTGTTGTGGTAGATTTGACCGTGAATTCGGAATGTATACGGCCCTTGACCGGGAGGCGGTGCAATTTTGGCTCCCATTGACGCAAATGCAAGTGCACTGTTATACTTGCGAATGTTTTCCTTAAAATTTTTACTATCAGAGTCATTTCCTAACATTAAATCTTTCAAGTATTCGGGAAAGTCGTTTAACTTGTCCGGAATGAGTTTTTCCTTACGACAACAATGACTGAACTTGCCGTCTGCTGATTTCTCAAAAGTAAAATTTTTTGACGCGCACGTTTGACAAATGACGTTCATTTCTCCTAAGCTATGTTGCTCAATATTAGCGCCTAAACATTTCGCTGCTAATTTGTATGTACCCTTAGAAACATTTAACACTTTTACTTTTAACTCAGCTGCTTTCTTTTTGTTTAATTCGTTGTTCAGTTTTAGTCTCTTTTCTTTTTGTTCATCTGTTTGTTTAGCAACATGTTTTTCAACGTGTGTCTTTAACCTACCTAACCTTTTTTTTTTGCAGAAACTGTTTCCTGAGTTATACTAATTGGTTTATAATCTTGTTATTGTTGCAAGCGTTTATTTCTCTGTTCTTCTGTTTCCTCAGCCTTCCTTTTTTGATAGTTTTGACTCAATTGTTGCTGACGAATAACCGGAAACAGCGATATCTGTTGCGACCTAAACATTTTTGCGGCGTGCACCCTAAGTCTAGTTATATCATACATTTCGTATTCGGAATTATGATTAAACAAAATACTAGAACAGAAAGCAATTGAAAATAACCCGCAATCACATGAATTTGTCTGTTGCTGAACTCGTGTGCTTCTAATTTGAGGTCTAAATGGAAACAGATGTTCTAAATATGTATTCGCATCTGGATGAATGGAACTACTGTTCAAGCTGTCATAAATCGTCACGATCTCCCCGTTGTAAAACGCAGTAGTCCAGTGCCCTACGCCTCCTTGCATTGCAGGTCTTTGAAACATAATTTGAATATGTTTCGCTCCTACTTGGACTGGTTGAATGCGATCCGGTACATCTATATAGTAAGTTGGCTGTGGTACATATTGCGAAGTCGTGTGAATCATCGAAAAGAAGAAATCTATGTGAATATCTTCTAGATACCCCTGAGGATTTACTACTATGTCTATGTCAGCGTTCGTCATGTTACATAACATCCCGTTATTTTCTATTGGATTGGCTACAGCTAAATTAACGTTATTAGTGACTGTAATAACTGGTTTAGCAACTACTATAGCTGGTACCACGAGCTCTGTTTTTGGGTGTTTTAAGAGCGTTGTTTTTGGGTGTTCTAAATATACGTACTACGAGCTCTGTTTTTGGCTGTTTTTGCATGTTTTAATTCAACTGTTCAGTAACGTGTTCTAAAACTGCCTAGAGTTGATTTAAGCAGTGTTTTAAGACAAACATGGCTGACGTCTATGATAAAAATTGTACGATTCGCCTATTTCTTGAAGTAAATAGGCATTAACAACGGGTAATTTTATTTTAGGAACCCAAGAAACCATTTATTTTATTGGCTGCGAGAGTATTTTTAGTAAAATACCGTTTTTCAAAAGAAAAAACGAAAATATAATAAATGTAGTGAAAAATTATTTCGACTGAAATGCAGGTTTAAAGATGAAAAAGGTAAGTAAAATTTAATTTAAATATAAGCGCCAGTTATACAGTATCTGCGCGCAGTCGCAAATCGCGTGATATTTTGGTTCTTCACAGCTGTCATATGACACAACACATAACCACAATTCTGCTTTGTATTTCGATGTAATCTAGAATACATTAAATGCATAAATTGATATGTATAGTATAATAATTTATTTTATTGTCTTCAGGTGTTTACACGACATTTCTCAAAAGTACGACAGCAGAATTATAAGATATTTGTACCTATGTATGCTGGTATCGGATATTCATCAAATTGGACAATTTAGCGCAAACCAGACAATAATTTTACAGTATAGCAGAGTATCCCTCTATAATCGAATGAGATGATTATTATATTTACAATACTTTTAGTTAAATCTTGCACTTTTAAAATAAAAACTATCCTTTTTCTGTTCCTATTTGCTTCATAAATATTAATTAATTGTAACATAAGTGAATGTTGTTAATAACAAAGTTTTATTATTAATAAAATAAAATTTGTATTGTACATATTTTTCGTTTAATTTTTTTGTTAAGTGCTACAAATTACAATTCTTCCTAGTTCTCTATGTACCGAATCGTTTCAAACACATTCAGAATTTCAAGTCATGCCAGTTTTCTGTCACATCTTTTCGTTAATTTAGTAAGCAAATTCATTTCCTCGGACGTTCAATTTTCCGTTGTAATCTTTTCAGCTGGCCATTCTTTTTCTAAAATATAACAATAACATTATAATAATATATTAATTTATGTGCTTAGTACAAAATATTAAAATATGTTCCTGATAAATACTTAGGTTTTAATTGTATAAACGCTGTTTACTGTTCATTCAAGGAGCAACTAGCATTCCTTCGTGAGTTTAACGAGGTGTCTGACATCTAAAGTCTTAACCTGTCAAACTACTGTCAAAAATATTAACGAAACGCGCATGCGTATTGCGTCTTTTATAACGTTGTCATATATATTTTCTTGTTTACATGGTATTAGCTAAAACATCCTTAAAACAGTGCTGGTGGTAAGCATAATTTTAAGAGTGTTTTAAGATGTCGTCATGGTTTTAACTAAAACACCCAAAAACAGTGTTTTAGTAACTTGCTCGTGGTACCAGCCTATTTGTTTAGCTACTACTGGTTCTACTTGTTTAGTTAATACAATTGTTTTTGCATCTCTAGCTACTACAGGTTTATATTTTTTCTGATATAATTGTCGTTTATTTTGACGTTTAACGCGATCCTTCGATGGCATTTCGATTCCTTTTTATGTACGTTTGTAGTGTATATGTAAAGTGATTTATAAACTACTATGGATCACTTTAAATTGTGACCAAATATATCTGAATTTTTGTTTACTTACAATTTTTAGAGTGTGCTGTTATTTGTATCTTACAAATTTAATCAGGAACTTAATTTGCAATAGAATGAAGTTTCTGCGCTATATAAAGAGAAAGAGAAATTATTGCTGAAATAGACAAGAATGAGGATGATTCCCAACAAGTGAGTTCAGAAGAAGACCGTAGCAGTGAAGAGAGACCTAATAGCGCCGTTACCGAAGAAGCTCCGGAAATTTACGAGGTAAATAGGGAGGAAAAAGAAGCATCAGGGGTTAAAAATGATGGCTTAATAGAGGGTACGGGTATTGAGGAAATTTCACAAGCGGTTAATGTAGGAAATGACGAAGTTGGACAGATCAGCATTAAGTTCGAAAGCAGCAAACAATTTCAGAGAAATAAAGAACAAAGAAAACAGTACGATTGGAAGAATCCACATCAAAAGAAGAACTCCACAACAGATGGCCGAAAAAAGAAAAGAAGTACGAGCAAACGAGATTCGATATTTAGACGACATAAGCAGTACTACAAGAAGAAATTAAAACCAAATTCGATATTCACAAATAACCACAAGAAAGAACGAGCTACGAGGTATAAACTTCAATTTTATTCTAGTGTTGTGCGTTATAAAATAAACATAAGACGATGGTGGTGTTTATTTGGACTATTTTATGGATGGTACAAGTGATAAAAGTGTTTTTGTGTTTATGTATATTTAATTTAAAATTAGTAAGAATTAAGGTATAAAAAAGGGAATGTAACAAGGAAATAATAGTTAAATTATGTTTTGTGTAATATGTAAATTGTGCCCCTTTGCAGGAAGCAAATTGTTTGAAAAAGGGAGGAATGTAACAAGTCAAAGTCAGCACATTCTTAGTGAATACAATTAAGTAAAGTAGAGCATGTTGTAATGAGGTCAAGTATTCTAAATAATAGTCTTTGACGTAAGTAGCTAACTATTTGCTGACTTAGTACTTTTGTAATTATATATATATAGTAGCGTTAGGTCAGTTATAGTGACAATAGTCGACAGTCAGATGCAGTCAGATGCAGTCAATACGAGAGTTCAGTAGGAACTCGACAATATCAACCATGTAGTAAGTGTGAATAAATCTTTGTTATTTGTTAAACCAAATTATTTACAACAACCCTAGTACTTGTCCTTTCTCCGGTCTGACAAGAACCCATATAAATTATTTGTTAATTCTCCTTTAAATAAGGGAGGCTTACATTCATATTGTATTTGAACATGCAATTAATTGAAAACAGTTCAAAACCTGTATCCTCAATCACCTAATACCTAAATCAATTTACAAAATTTCTACAATTTGTCTAGAAATTTAAATAATTCTATCGAAAAATTCCATGCGTTACGTCAAAAGTGAAACCTTAGGTCTATGATTTTTCAAAACCTGGATAGTCTATATAAGAGATAATGTTGCTGCTTAATCATAGATTTGTCAAATAGACGTTTTCAGAAATACCCAAAAGGCACTAGTCCCAAACATTCGGAATACATTGTTTAAAACAATTGACAGTCGTAAATATACTGTTTTTCTAACTTTGTCTGTATGTCATTTTAATACCCTTTCGTATGATACCAAGCACGGTATGGTTAGGAAAAATGTGTCCCACCATAGTGGTGACATGTTTCATTTGCATAAATTTATATGAAAATAAAATTTAAGAGCTACAAACTTTCCTATATAATAAGATGAATGATATTTCTCTAATTTAAATTGTTATTTTGACAGATGTAAATTTATATTATTATTTTCACAGTCGTAAATATATGTTTTTTTTTAATTTTGTCTGAATGTAATTTATATGGTCTTTCGTATGATACCAAACACAGTATAGTTAGGAAAAATGGGGCCCACCATAGTGATGTGCCCCATTTTTCAGTGACATGTTTCATTTGCATAAATTTATATTAAAATAATTTAACAGCTACAAACTTTCCTGTATAACAAGATGACGGATATTCCCCTAAACCAGCGTGGGGCCCCACGTTATACGGTGAGATACCACACCAAGGCAAGATTTAAATAATATTTTTTGAGGCTCAACGCACTACATAGGATCCTATAGCATAGGACCCCAAAATTATACATGTAGACATGGACGCATCAAATAAAATATGTATTTTTTTATTTATAAATTACCAAGTTAAATATTTTGCTCTGTCTTTTTCTCCCTCGCCGCTGTTACATTCGATATTAATTTTCCCTGATATCAAAAATGTATCAAAACTAATTTCTACCGCTATATAGCAAAGTCTAGAGTTACTGTAAAAAAAGGTAATTTTTCTTTATTTTTTTAAACTGTAGAAAATCGCTGAAATATTAATTCTGATATTTTTTTATTCGATTAACTTTTTTTTACTATGTAGATTATTTTTGGTTTTACTGTATATTATCACCGAGATCAATTTTTGCTTGGTTTTACTATATACTTTAACAGACTATTTGTCAAATTGACGTTTTGTCCTAAAACTTTATTTGAACATGATATCAATTCAGCAAAGTCTAGTGTTACTGTAAAAAAATTTAATTTTTCTCTATTTTTTTTTAAACTTGAAAATCGCTGGAATATTAATTCTGAAATTTTTTTATTCGATTAACTTTTTTTTACAATGTAGATTCTTTTTGGTTTTACTGTATATTATCACCGAGATCTATTTTTGCTTGGTTTTACTATATACTATAATAGACTATTTGTCAAATTGATGTTTTGTCTTAAAACTTTATTTGAACATGAAATAAATTCAGCAAAGTCTAGAGTTAGAGTAAAAAAATGTAATTTTTCTCAATTTTTTTAAACTGTTGAAAATCGCTGGAATATTAGTTCTGAAATTTTTTTATTCAATTAACTTTTTTTTGCAATGTAGATTCTTTTTGGTTTTATTGTATATTATCACAGAGGTCTATTTTTGCTTGGTTTTACTATATACTTTAACAGACTATTTGTCAAATGGACGTTTTGTCTTAAAATTTTATTTGAACATGATTCAGCAAAGTCTAGGAGTTACTGTAAAAAAATGTAATTTTCTCTATTTTTTTGTTAAACAGTTTAATATCGCTGGAATATTAATTCTGATATTTTTTTATTCGATTAACTTTTTTTTACAATGTAGATCCTTTTTGGTTTTACTGTATATTATCACCGAGATCAATTTTTGCTTGGTTTTACTATATACTTTAACAGACTATTTGTCAAATTACCGTTTTGTCTTAAAACTTTATTTGAACATGAAATCAATTCAGCAAAATCTAGAGTTACTGTAAGAAAATGTAATTTTTCTATATTTTTTTTTAAACTGTTGAAAATCGCTGGAATATTAATTCTGAAATATTTTTATTCGATTTAACTTTTTTTACAATGTAGATTCTTTTTGGTTTTACTGTATTTTATTACCGAGGTCAAATTTTGCTTGGTTTTACTGTATACTTTTAATAGACTATTTGTCAAATTGACGTTTAGTCTTAAAACTTTATTTGAACATGATTCAGCAAAGTCTAGGAGTTACTGTAAAAAAATTTAATTTTTCTCTATTTTTTTGTTAAACTGTTGAAAATCGCTGGAATATTATTTCTGAATTTTTTTTATTCGATTATTTTTTTTTTACAATGAAGATTCTTTTTGGTTTTACTGTATATTATCACCGAGGTCAATTTTTGCTTGGTTTTACTATATAGTTTAACAGACTATTTGTCAAATTAATGTTTTTTCCTATAACTTTATTTGAACATGAAATCAATTCAGCAAAGTCTAGAGTACTGTAAAAAAGTGTAATTTTTCTCTATTTCTACATCAAGTCCAAATCTTTATTAATACCCTGAACTTGATTGGTATGAAATAAATGTGGTCTACATTTTTCTATTACATTTATTGTATGTGTTTAATAAAAATAATTAAATGAAATAGTTTTTTTTTTCAATTTTTTATTAAAAAAAATCGATAAGAATGTATTATAAATTAAAATCGATTATTTCACAAAATCGATTTTTTTTTCAATTCTTTATCTTTTTATCGCATTCGATTTCAAATTTTGCAATAAATCGATAGAATCTATCAGACTGATCAATCGCGATAAATAGATTTCATTTTATGATCAGCGATAAAAATAATTAAATGAAATAGTTTTTTGTTTCGATTTTTTATTAAAAAAAATCGATAAGAAAGTATTATAAATTAAAATCGATTATTTCACAAAATCGATTTTTTTTAAAATTCTATATCTTTTTATCGCATTCGATTTCAAATTTTGCAATAAATCGATAGAATCGATCAGACTGATCAATCGCGATAAATAGATTTCATTTTATGATCAGCGATCTATTCAAAGATCGCCCAGACCTAGTGTCGAATGCTTCATTGTCAGGATTTACTAATAGTTATTGCGCGTACTCGTATTGCAGCTAATAATTACGAGTAGATAGGTAAATACTCATTTGTTTGTATTTTTATTGGTCATTGTCGTCGTTCGTCATCATCGTTCGTCACCGCGATTAACTACTCGCGCATCACCCGTGGCATTTCCTCGTAATGGCCGGGAAATACAAGGTCTGTTCAAAAGATTCGCGGACTATTTGAATTGTGCAACTCCACTTGGTTCCAGGGTAATCCGCTTGATGTCGCTAGGTTTGTACAGATCATCTGATGATACCGCCGTTTCCCTATTGTAGATATCTTTATTTGTTGATTAGTTATGCGATTTTTAGTGAAGTGCGATTTTTCATTTGTCAGAACTTGGAAAATCTGTGACTGAAACATTTGATATGTTCAACACGGCTTACGGTGATGTTGCTATGAAACGTACGGCATGAACATTTTAAGGGTGCTCGACAGTCGATTGAAGACGATGAGCATCCTGGACGTCCTCCCACGTCAACTGACGATCCGCACGTCGACAAAATCAACACCCTGGTGCGGGAAAATCAACTTCTGACCATCAGGGAGCTTGCTGAAGAGTGTGGGACATCAGTTGGATCTTGTTACGAAATTTGTGACAACGCTTCAGTCCATTCAGCCATCAGAACTCGTGAGTTTTTGGCCAAACACTCGATCAATTTTTCCTCCCCCCATACTCATCAGACCTTGCTCCTTGTGACTTTTTTTGTTCCCCAAATTCAAAAGACTCTTGAAAGGAAGAAGATTTGAGACGATTCCCGAGAAAAAGGCAAATGTGACGAAGGAGCTGAAGGAAAATAAAAAAGAAGCTTACCGGATAAGTGTGTGTGTTGTGCAGGAGAGTACTTTGAAATACTTTTGTTTTATGCCGTCAGTCCGCGTATTTTTTTAACAGACCTCGTATTTCACTATAAGTTTGCATAGAAATACTTACCTCCACTATTTAATTAATAAATAAATATATATATATATATAAACTTCGCATTTATTAAGGACTTGGAAGCTCCGGGGGGCACGAGAGTTTTTTAGAGATATTTTGGGGTCGTGATTAAAAAAAATTTGAAAAACACTGGCTTAGACAATAGCTGCAATCATAGTGCCGAATCATCGTCCTGTTTTATAAAAATATATCGACAAGGTGTATTTAAATAAATTGTTTAAGCCTAATTCCAAACATTTGCAAAAATATTATATTATTAAATTTTTTTCCTATCATACTACAACTTTGCATGGCTTACTTAATCTCATTTTGACCTAGTTAATTATAGATTTGATCTCTAAACTAACTAATAAATGTGAAAAATTCATTAATATCAATTGTTTATTGATATTAAAAATGTATTTAAATAATGAGATATAGAAAAATTAATATGAAGAACAATGACTATTTTATAGTTAATTAAAAAATAAAATATGTAATATTGTTTATATAAATTTTAATTTCTGTAAAATGTGCCTCTTGTGTATCAAACCAGATATCTAATTATTGCTCCAAAAATGAAACTTTTAGGATTACTGATATATAATTTTCTAAAAGTAATAAAGTTTAATATACATACATTATTCCAAATTACAGCCACTATATTTAATTACGTTTCCTTAAAAAATTTAAACCGTTTATTCAAAAATATTTCATCAGTATACGTGCTTTTAATTTTGGTTAATAAAACATCATCCTCGTGTAATATCATGTTTAAATTAATTTTTCTTTGTCTTGAAATAAGGTTTTAATGCTTCATCTTACTAAACACTCATATTTTATTTGTCGAGTAGTTTAATACAAGAAGATAGTAAATATGTATGAAAATTAATGCCGAGTGCAGTACGAATATTGCGTATACGCCTTGCTGTGATTTATGTGAGAACTTTCCGTAATACTTCGTTCTTCAGCAGAAAGTTCCATTTAGAAGTTTAGGGAATAGGTATATGTCACTATACCTTTGTTACTGTTTTGTAGCAAATTCCAGTATTGGGCATATGTATCAGTGGTGGATCGTGCTGCATATTTTTTGATATGCTGCATCAAAGGAAAAGGTAATAAATAAAATGTGAATGTAAGAAAAAACATTTTCTTTATTGGTATAATTTAAATTTTAGAGGGATACCCCTTTCTTGTCTTCGGCAAACTTATCAATAACTTTTACATTTTAGTTTGGTATTGTGGCAATAATTTTTTTCTCTCACACCCTTTTAAGTCCAAATTTTTCGCCACGGTCGTTAGCAAACAACAATCATGGAAATCAAAATAAAGAATTCTTCTGATACAGCCACAAATCCAACTGTTTCTTAAATACAAGTCTTTGTTAATTTGTCTTTTATAACTTTTACCGCGACTTTTACCAGAAATTTATATATTTAGTCCAGATGTAGGATGACCTTGCTCTTTTACTGCCAATTGTTCTTTAACTAACTTTTAAAAATTTATTTTTACATAATTTAAATATTACGTACATTTTCTAAACCTATATTTTAAACAACCAAAGTCATGAATCATGTAATGATATGTGGTAAACCTTAATCCCACAATAATTACTAAAAACCAACCACAGTATTTTCAGTTAAACTACACACTACAACACAAATTACTCCAAATAGCTGCGTTTGATTGCAGGTCATTTCTAGCATAACATTTCGAACTCCGATCTTAACCGATATACACGACGTCTATCGAATCGCGCAAGACACTATAGCGGCGCAACTTGCATAGCATGCTTAAGCCAATAGAAAGGCCGCGCGAGTCAGCTAATGAGCGCTGAGCGCAACCCCCACTAGGTACAGCGCGAGCCGACTAATGAGCGCTGAGCATAACCCCCACTAGCCACAGCGCGAGCCGACCAATGAGCGCGGAGAATAATCCCCACGAAATGCAGAGATCAGTATAAAATAAGACCGCGCAAGCAGCAGAGATCAGTCAATCTACGACAGCCGAACAGGCCTAGTATACTGACTCAGCGCCACACGGCAGCCGAATAGGCCTAGTGTTACGACGCTCTAGAATTCATACGACAAGCACGCACGACAGCCGAACAGGCCTAGTGTTACGACACTTTCGAGTTCATACGACAAACCAGCATGACAGCCGAACAGGCCTAGTGTTACGACGCTCTCATTTCAGAGTCACCAGTATACCATTAGGAACGTCGACGACGGCAGAGGATAACCTGGATTCGGCCTTGAAGACCACCAAATGTCACGACACCAGCAGCCGGCTTCTCACGACCGTGACCAGGACAAGTCCATGCTGCGCGCCCTGGTACGACTCGCTTTTCACGCAGCACGCTCCGTATGAACAGAATCACCTCTTCTGATAACTCCCAAGAAGAAGTCACGGAGTACTTCGTCCACGCCTGACATTCCGTGCACCAAGTAACCACTGTGGACGATTCGACCTATCTACAAGACGTCTCCAACCGTCGCATCAGCTAGCGACATGCTGTGAACATTAAATCCGTGCTACAAACATTCAACAATCTTTATATAATTTTCATGTGTGAATAAAGAACATTCAAACTGTTTCAGCTGTATCATTCAGAAAACACCTTATCCCACTGCTTCAAAACAGTTGGTAATCGAGCACAGCACGACAACGCCCGTACCAATAATACACTGGCAAATATTGCGCCGAAACGTCGCTGTTCGAATAATAAAATTAAATTAAAAATTGTTCCGATTTTTCCAATTTTATTAACTACGTTAAGCCTGTAATCCATTTAATATTTAAATTTTTTTAAATAATATTGTTTTACCATTTCTTCTTACCGAGACATAGGCCTGTTAATGCCCCTGTTAACGTTCCCTAAAATATGTTATTTAATTTAGAAATTGGTTGGTCTCAGTGGTTAAGTAAGAAAGTAGCTTTAAAAAGTGCTCAAAATAAAAACTGCAAAAGTGAAGGTAAAAGCCGTTTTAAAATTTATTTTTCTTAAAAATTCAGGTATTAAACACCAACTGTAAATGTGCAATACTTAATATTCAAATAAAATAGTCTTTGGATCAAACAAAATAAAACTAAAACCAAACAAGATTATCTTAATTATCGCATGTCGCACGCTGCATGACTCCCAAATTCAAGTAACAAGTAAATTTTAACAATAATGGCCAGCGCACAAGAAATTCAAGAATTATTCGAACACCAAACTTTCCAATTAAATAAGAAATTTGACACCTTGTAAACATCCATCAATAAATTCAGCAACACTGTAAAGGAAAACAGTAACAAATGTAGTGAACTGGAAAGAGAACTAAAAATAAAAGAAAACAGGATTCAGATATTAGAGAGGAAAATGAGGGAAGAAATATAATTATCTTTGGTGTCCCAGAAAAGGAAAAAGAAAGGACTGAGACAAAAGTGTTAAACATACTCTTAAATAAACTAAAAATCATCTCGATGTCCCCAGATAATATAGAGGATGTAAGAAGATTGGGGAAATCCAGTACTGGTCCAAGACCAATTTTAGTTGAACTCAATAGAAAACGCTTAAAAAAGCAAATGTTTAACAATGTTAAACTCTTAAAAAAATACAGGTATAATAATTGAGAATGACTATCCAGCACACGTTGTTGAAGTAAGAAAAGTATCTGGAAAAAGCCAAGGATGATAATCATAAAGTAGTCCTAAAATACGACAGGTTGATAATTGCGGGCACCTCATATACACTAGCAGACCTCACCGAAAATACAGACTCCCTCGTCACACAGCACGACTCCCAATGGCCTGTAGTAAATCCTATCAGACGACAATCTATATCTTTGCAAAACCTAAACTCAAATATCTCCGAATTGGATAGCGAAAATGAAACTGCAAAAACTGATGAAAACTTAGAGGAAGCAAACGGTTCTAACGCAGGAAAACTCTCAAAGCACAAATCCCAGAATACTCCTAACAACACGGAAATAAACACTAATAAAAGCAAGCCCTACAAACCAAACTCTAAAGAAGGTAAGAACAAAAAAATCAAGAATATTACTGCGCCCTCAGGCCACTTGACAAACACGTTCAAAGACACGCACGCTCAAATGCAGTTTCAAAAAACTGAATAGATCGCGACCTACCAACTACACAAAAATAATTTTTTGGAACATAAATGGCTTTAAAAGCATTAACAATCTAACAACAACTGAACAAAATGTCATCGTCAACCACGATATTATATGCCTTTGTGAATCGTGGTGCAACTTCGATATAAAAGAAAAAACCCATTTTCTAAATGAATATAAACTTTTTCAACAAAAGGCAAATAAAGTCCACAAAGTAGGCAGAGCAATAGGAGGTTTAATAATTTTTACTAAGCTTAGTATTAATAGCATAAAAGTAATTGAACAAGATTTTCTTTGGATGTTCATTGAACTGAAAGCAAACACAGTTGGAATAATTATTGGACTAATCTATTTGTCGCACAGTTATGATTACTTCACACTCCTGGAACTTTTCAAACTAACAGTATATAATATAACAAGTACGAACCCGAACCATGCCATCTTAATAAGTGATGATTATAATGCCAGGGTGGGTAATTTAAATCAGTTAGAAGAAATTCTATTCCAGAACACAAACCTCACGAACAAAAGATCCTCTAGTGACTATAAAATAGCCAAAAAAGGTTCTGATTCAGTCAATATTATGGAATCAGAATGTTTATTCATGGTAAATGGCGGAGCAGTAAATGATTCTCCTGCTAACGCGACGTACATATGTCTAAATGGTACAAGCACCAATGATTTAATATGGGCCAACCTCAACTCTAAAAATCATATACGACCTAGAAGTATTGTCTGAAATCCTAGTATCAGACCACCTCATTTGCTCACTATCGATCAGTAACATAAACAATCACAAGAGTACATTAAAATCAAATTCAGAAGAAACACGTCTCATAAAAACACTGAAATGGGATAGCGAGAAGGTACAACTGTATTCAAGAGAAATGAGCGAACGAGAACTCCCAACGCACACAAGTAATGTTACGACAAATGAAATGTATCATCACTTAGTAAAAGTAAACCAAGCTACATCAAAGAAGTTAGGCTTAATCCAGGAGAGGAAAATTAGCAATAACGTACAATTCAGAAATAAAAATAAACCATGGTTTAATAAAAGTCTTATTAACTTAAAAACTGAAGATCGTAAGTCCTTTCGACTGTGCAAGAAGCATAATTTCGATAAAAATTACTTAGAGATATATTATTAAACTAAGAAAAGCTATCGGTATTATTTAGATCCCAAAAATAATTTATAAAGAAGAAATAAACGAAAAATTAAGTAATATAAAATATATAAAAGAATTTTGGACCACAGTAAAATTCATATACCCAACAAAACTACAAACTAAAATTCCCATAGAAACTACAAGATGGGAAAACTTTTATAAATGTTTATTTGGCGAGAGAGTACATAATGATTCCCAATTTATTGATGCACTACACCCAATCTTAAATGCTGCAATCACAGCACACAAATTCACTTTTGCTATCAACAACCTGAAATCCAACAAAACACCTGACTGTGATATTATCAATAAACAGTTAAAAAACCTACCACAGAATTGGGGAGAATATCTATTAAAACTTCTGAACAAATATCTCTCTGAAGAAAACTTACCGCATGAAATAAAAAAATAAAAATTATGCCTATACATAAAAAAAGGATCAAAAACTAATGAGAACAGCTACAGAGGAATAGCTCTAGTGAATACCATTACCAAGCTACTAATATTTATAATTAACAAAAGAATGCAAAACTGGGTAGAAGACAATAATATTATTCATGAAGTCCAATCAGGATTCAGGAGATATCGCTCCTGCATTGTTAACTTTTTTACAATTGAATCTATAGTCAAATCGCGAATGTTAGCACATACTGAAGGCACCTACTGCATATTCATAGACTTCCAAAAAGCATTCGATTCTGTAAACCACAGTAAACTATGGCATAAAATATTCTCACTTGGTGTGTCGGGAAAAATAACTAGATTACTACGAAACATCTACCAAGAAGCAACTGCTTGTACCAAAGTTAACAACGAATTATCTAACCCCATACCGATATCAAAGGGTGTTCGCCAAGGTGAATGCACCAGTCCTCTGTTATTCGCGCTATTCATTATCGACTTGGAGGAGCATGTTCGATAAAAAAAACCTTGAAGGTATATTTATAAATAACCAGACTGACATCCTTTCACTACAATATGCAGATGACTTGGTCATTTTTGGCAGATCCAAAATTGATGTGTAGAAGAAACTTAGCGCCTTGGAAGAATATTGCAATAACGTGGACTCTGGACCAATTTTCACCTATACTTGCCAAGAGAGTGAAATAAAACTAACTTCACGATTTACATATTTAGGAATAGAATTAACAACATCTGGCCTATATAATACACACGTAAAATAAAGTGTCAATAAAGCTAACACTATAACAAGTACTATAAAAACAATACTAGTGAACACAAAGACATTCAACTGGCCTACTATCATGAAACTTTACAATTCCTTACTTATTCCATTAATTTTTACGCTGGAGAAGTCTGGGCATCAAATTAATCAAAAATCTTAGAAAAAAGTCAGGTACAATTTTTCAAGTCTATATTTCATCTTCATAGAACCACGCCAAACTATCTAGTTATAAGAGAAGTAGGTCTAGACAAAATAGAAATCTTAATTCTAAAAAGTATGCTTAATTACTGGTACAAAATCCTTAACGTGTCTCAAAATATATACGTCAAGCTCTGTTATGACAAACTAGTAGAACTAGATTTAAAAACAACTGGAAAGTTCACCGAACAAAATCAACTGGGTACGACGATTAAGAATTTTACTAGAGCGAGCTAATTTCACTTGGGTGTGGGAAGCACAAGACCCTTTAATAATTAGACAAGAAAAAGAGAATATCATCATCTCCTACTCTCAATATCTTTATGAATTAGACTCTTTAAGAATAAAGAAATCCAGGTACAATTCAGATTATAAACTATACTTCATATCAGTTAGCTATCTCACACAACAAATACCATTAAGCGTACTTAGAACAATCGCTCAAATACGAGTGGCACAACAAAATAACTCTTGTCTCTACCTAAAAGGAACATCGTACAAATTCAAAACTGAAGAAATCTGCACGCTGTGCAACACATTTGAAGAAGACTCCATAAATCACTTAATATACAAGTGCCCTATATTCAAACCACTAAGAAAAGAACTTATTGGGAAATATATAGCAGAAGAGAACGATATATTGATAGACCTAACACCAAATAAAATATATAACATCCATAATTATGTTATACGCGCCTTAAAATTTAAATTATTTATAATTAATGTGTAGTCTTGCAAAATTACTGCGAATAGGTTTCACTGTGGCCCTGTTAATTTATACTATCGTTAATGTCCAAGAAGAGGTGTCAAGCTTTTCACTAAATCTCATAAACCAACTCCTAAAACCTTAACTTTAAAAACAAACCCGTAAACCAAAATAGTGTACTAATTTTGAGTGACAGTTCTCGCGAATGGCCTGTTACCTAGCGTCATCGACTATGACCAAGGTGTAGTGAATCTATATGAATACTTAAAGTAAACCCATACTATTTCGTACTTTTACCCTGCAAACCAAGTACATACGTGTATGATCTTCTAGAGAATAAACTTTTATATGTCTCAAGCTTTGTTTATTTTATAAGTATTTCTAAATTTCTATATTTATAAGTATAATTATATGATAACTTTCTCCTTCGTAATGAGCATTGCTCGATATACAAAAAAATATTATTATTATTATTATTATTTCTTCTTACCTATATCACTATCTGATGTTAATATGAAGTTATACATTTCAGGAGGAAAATAAAATCCATATACTATTAGAGTAAGGGGCATATCTACATATATATATATATATATATATATATATATATATATATATATATATATATATATATATATATATATATATATATATATATATATATATATATGAGGATTCATCACGGTCAATTGCTCACCTCTACAGCCTAGACGGTTTGTCCGATTAATTTCAAACTTTTTTTGTTTGATAGAGTTCAACTTTTATAAATTCATAATTTTATTACTCATGATGTGCGAGAAATCGTGAAAAAACACGCATTTTTAACTAAGATTGTGGTGGCTTTGCATTTTTTAAGAAGAACATCTACGGACGATTGACCGTAAGCAGAAAAATTTATTGACGTTACGCATGAAACTTTTTAACAAATTATATTAATTTCAAGACAAGTTAGAGCAATTTTGTAAGTATATTAAGATATTATAGGATTTAGGATATATGTTTTGATCTGTTTTCAATTGATTTCATGTTTATATAAAAGTTTTTTAACACAAAACTTCAATTTGACAAATCTATGATTAACGAACTACATTTGAGAAAAACAAGAAAAGGTATTTAAAATGCTGATCTTTAAAAAATATAAATGTGGGACTGTCCGAATTGACGTTCAAAGGATTCTTAATAGTTTAGCGAAATGTTTTCGAAAATAAATCATGTATTTCATTGAAATTTTACGATCGTCAATTCTTTTAAACTTAAAGTGTTCCGAATTATATCGCGTTTGAAATCATATGAAAGGACTTCAGAAGAACTTTTAGATGAAATAAAATATATATATTTTACGATCGTCAATTGTTTTAAACGTGAAATAATCCGAATTATATCGTGTTTGATATCATATGAAACGGCTTTAGAAGAACTTTCAGATGAAATAATAAAAAATATATTTTGCGATCGTCAATTGTTTTAAACTTAAAGTATTCCGAATTATAACGTATTTGATATCATATGAAAGGGCTTTAGAAGAACTTTCAGATGATATAATAAAAAATATATTTTACGATAGCCAATTGTTTTAAACTTAAAGTATTCCGAATTATATCGTGTTTGATATCATAAGAAAGAGTTTTATAAGAACTTTCAGATGAAATCAAATATAAAAATAAAAATAAATAAATATATCATCACGTCTTCTACCCATTACTGGGTATGGCACTCTGCTGAAGCAGATCTCGGAAAGTGATATATTTTGCGCGTGAAGTGCGGTTACCAGTCGTCAAATTACGGCCCCCAAACATGTTAGTGGTGGAGGAGCCACAGGAATAGCTTTTTCAAATTATGAAAATTTGTCGCCTGTGGGAATCGAACCAGGGACCTCAGGATCCACAGGCCAACTTCATACCACTGGGCTAAGAAATCAAATATATATATATATATATATATATATATATATATATATATATATATATATATATATATATATATATATATATATATATATATATATATATATATATATATATATATTACGATCCTCAAATGTTTTAAACTTAAACTGTTCCGAATTATATCGTATTTGATATCATATTAAAGGGCTTTAAAAGAAATTTCAGATGAAATAAAAATATATATATTTTACGATTGTCAATTGTTTTAAACTTAAAATGTTCCGAATTATATCGTGTTTGATATTATATGAAAGGGCTTTAGAAAAGCCGGGTGCAGAATATTAATTTTTTTGATTGGTAATAAATACTTTTCGATTATGAATTGTTTTAGTAAAAGTGCTTCAAAACGAACAATGCTTGATTTCAAATGAAAGATCTTTTGAGCGCTCGCGTACAGAATTGGATTTTTTTCGATCAGCAATTGTTTTAATAAAAATGCTTCAAAACCTGTCGTGTTTGGTATCACATGAATGGTCTTTTGAAGGGCTCGCGTGAAAAATTGATGTTTTTTAGATCGGCAATTGTTTTAATGAAAGTTCATCAAAATTTATCGTGTTTGATATCAAATGAAAGGTCTCTCAAAAGATTCGCGTGCGGAATTGGTATTTTTTTCGACCGACAATTGTTTAGTCGTTTCTATGTATTACTTGTCAATGTCAAACACACACATAATTGTAATACTTATGTAATAATTTATGTGAAATATACTCTACATTACCGGGCAAACTTTATTAGAATAATATTGTGGATAAACGTAACATCCAAACTCTTAAAGTTTTTACAGCTCAATTAGGTAAAGTTGTCCACTTACATTCCACTCAATTAAAGCATAATAACCTCAAACCATCTAAATTGTTGATTATCAATTGCATTAGGAAACAAATAAATTCATTAGAGACAACAGCAACATCATTATAACTAGGGCAGATAAAGGGAATATAACTGTGGCTTTAAATAAGGATGACTATGTGTCGGGGGTTGTTGAACTTCTGACTGATGAAACTACTTATAAAAAACTTTAAAATGATCCTACCAACAAATTCCAACTAAATTATAATAAGTTAGTGTCTGACTTAGTTAAAACAGAGGTTTTCAACAAATACGAAGCTGGTGAACTCAAAATTAATAACGCGATCAGTCCTAAAATTTATTGTTTACCTAAAGTACACAAGGTTAACTGCCCTTTAAGATCCATAGTAGACAACACACAAACACATACTTGTAAATTATCAACATTCATAGCAAAAATTCTGGCACCACTCAAATATACATCACCCTTTTATTTGGACAACTTTTTCAACCTTAAAAATAAACTAAAAAAAATCATAGTTCCTCCCAATTTTGTTCTTATCTCACTTGACGTTAAATCTTTATTCACGTTCATTCCTCATGAACTGATTTACACAGTTATACAAAAAAGATGGGTTGATATTAAAGGTTATACTAAAATAACTGAAATCGAGTTTATTCACTGCATTAAATTCATTTTTGCTTCCTCATATTTACAATTTCAAAATAAGTTTTATTTACAAATAAAGGGTACTCCTATAGGCAGTTCCTTAAGCCCCATTCCTGCTGAACTCGTCATGAATTTTGTGGAAAATTAAGTTTTGTCACAGAGCACCAGTCTGGATGTTTTATTTTACTTCAGATATGTGGATGATGTGATTTGTTGTTCACCTAAAGAAAACACTTTGACAGTTTTAAATAATTTTAATCAATTTAATAGTAACATTCAATTTACTATAGAACAAGAAAATAATAATTGTATAAATTTCTTAGATATGACTTTGATAAGAGTATATAACAAAATAATCACTAATTGGTATAGAAAAGACACATGATCAGGACGCTACCTCAATTTTTCGTCTTATCCGACTAAATATAAAAAGCGGTAGTCCACAACTTGGTGAATAGAGCTATCCTTCTGTCAGACAAAGAATTTCACAATTCTAACATACAACTTATTAAAGAAACTCTTATTAAAAACAACTATCCATCGTTCTTTTCAACTAAATTGATTAATAGTAGAGTACAATATCTGGCTTATAAAACTTCAAATTTGTCAATTTTACTAGCTAATAGTGTAAAGAAGAAATACATATCATTACCATATTATAAACATCTAGACAGGTCTCTGAGGTTTTTGACAGATAAATAGGATCTAACTATTGCGTACAAAACATCTTCAGACACCAGAAGTCTTTTCACCATGTTAAAATCTAATACTGACAAATCTCTTAAAAGTAATTTAGTTTACGAGATCAAATGTTCGGACTGTCACTCTGTTTACATTGGTGAAACTAAACAATATCTTAAGTCCAGACTAAACCAACATAAATTACACAAAAAAATAATAACGAGGATCACAGTGCTTTGGTTCAACACTCCCCTAATTTTGACAATGTTGAAATTGTTCATAATGAAATTAACAGGAGTAAAAGAATGTTTGTGGAAAGTTTGTACATTAACCTACGTGATAATGCTCTTAATCACAAAACAGATTTTGCGTTCTCTAATGATCATTATATAGTTATCCACAATTTATTAAAAACATAACCTCTTCTTGTCACATGTTTTTTTTTTTTTGTTGACGTATCAAGGTTGTTCTAACTTATTCTTGTTTTTCCTTTCGTCGTTGTGTTGTTTGGATAATAGATGGACCTAGTGTGTTAGTTTTGTGCGTCTTCTACAATCGTAAATTTTGTTACGAAATTAGTCATCGTTTGACTCTTGAAAGTGAAACTTCACTTTCATTTAGTTTTAAAAATATAATTCTAAACTCGTATTTCAACCTCACGGTTGCAAAATTGTGATCAACATGTAAATTTAAATTTATTTAAGGCGTCTTATTTATAATTCACAGTTTGTAATTTAATTAATTAATTCTTGTACTAACTATGTAACAAAATTTTCAGACTTGAAAATGACACTATACAGAGTCGAAACGTGGTCTTTTTAATAAAAAATTATTTTAAAGCCAGTAATCCATTTTTATAAACCAAATTTATCCTTTCGGCTTATCAAATATTTATCAAAGCCATATTTCAACTTGTTTACTCATTTTGAATACAAACATATCGATCGAACATTTCGAATTATCTATACGATTTTTTTTATAAGGAAAACATTCTAAAAGTTCGAAAATAATCCGTGCAAAACACAGACGAACATCTGCTATCTCAGTGACTTGAATTGTTTTATTTTTTGAAAAAAAAATCTGTTTCAATTAAAAAGATGAAAAAATCTTGCAATTCGAGTGTTAAATTGGTAATTCACTAGAAATAACGTAGTTATAGTTTTAAATAGCATGATATAAATGAAAACAGGTGAAATAAAACTTCTTTTGCAATCAAGTGTTCCTGGCACCGCCCCTATCTATCTATCAAACGCCAAGCTCCGATTGTACGCTCCGTTACTTTTAATTTAAAGTTTAAGAAATGCGACTGGGACATTTGGATTCGTTGCTTTAGTTTCTCTCATTGCGTTTAGATAATTGTGAAATCCTCACATGAAAACCAATTTAATGCAGACGCGATAATACGTCATGGGTCTTTCATAATTCTGAATTAGTTTTTTTTTTATATTGCTCCAACGAGGATGGTTTAATGCTTTTGACTAAAATTCGGTAACAAAAATTACGTATAATAAAAAACTAATTGCAAGCATTATGAGTATATGCAAAATCTATACTTAGGGCGTCATAGAAATAGCAGTCCACTATTTAGGCAAACATTAAAATATTTTTTTTTTTAAATAATCCATTTATTTACCACATAATACATTACTTGATTAAAACGAAAAATTAAAAAAAAATAGAAAATAAGAATATCTGTAAATAACAATGAATGTACGTTCGTTAATAACTCAAGAATTGCTCAACTGAATTGAATAAAATTTGCTTTTTATTATGTAATACTGCTTGTTGTGACGCAAGTCACCCGTGCGATCCCGAATTCGAGCCCACCGGCCTGGATTATGTTCCTGTTGTGCAGAGTAACAAATAAAATAAAAATAAATATCTATCTTTCAGAAAAAGGAATGCTATATTAGTTCGCCATCTTGTTCTTATTTATAAAAAAATATGTGTATTGTGGTAAATTAATATGTAATCCCATGTTATTTAATGTTAAGTTATAGTTACAGGCAATCGTAGCTCAGTGGATAAAAGCAAGGTAAAACTTGCGTTTCTTAATTAGCAAGCAAGAGGTCGTGCGTTCAAATCTCACTGACTTCTACTAATATCCCAAAAATACGATTGTGGCTGAGTGGTTCGGATTCCACTATAAGCTGTAGGTCCCCTGTACTGTAATTTGGATTTACTTCCTGTTGTGCAGAGTAACAAAATAAATAAATAAATAAATAAATAAATAACTAAATAAATAAATAGTATGTTGTCAACGGCCATGGCTGCGCTCGTTGGTACTGATGTAAGCGATAACGCGAGTTAAGCAACGTTGCGCGCGGGTAGTATTTGGATGGGTGACCGTCCAGAGAAAACTCGCGTTGCTGTTGACAATAACAACTAAAATGCAGATCAGGGCGTAATGGCGGCATATGACCTGAGTAGTTGGTCCGCCAAAGAAGCCAGAAAAAAAAAATAGTATGTTAAAGTAAAATTATACAAATGTTTAGTATTCTTATTACACGATTCATATACCTTGATAAACTAATTCTGCTTCCAACTCAATGCCATTATAATCATAATTATTGATACTTCATGACGGAAGTGATGCTAAGTGGAAACAGGAAGCTGTTATCGTGGAACGACGGTGAATAGATGTTGTTTTACTCTTGTTAAAAATAGTATCGAATTTGCTCTTGCGGAATATATCAAATTACCGCTTACGTTACCATTTTCGGCATTCCAAAATCTTAGCAACATGCTAATATTGCATATGAATACATTTCCAAGAAATATAATAATAGATGCAACTACTAAAACATAAAATAATAAGAAAGATAATTCAATATACACTGGTGAGAAAAAAAAAACGAAATATATGAAATTCGTAACATTTTCCGAATTTTCAAACCGTCATAACTTGGCGAATTTTTAGCTAATTTGGAAAAATTTTCGAGAGAATTAAATTCAGTCTTTACTTGAATTTAATAAAAAAAGATTTTATTTTTTCTGTTTTACAATTATTACAGATTGTTACAAGTGACAAGCACGAATGATATGATGATACAGAGTACTGATACATGTTTTTATTATCTTATATAAACTATCTTAGGTATTCATATTACAGCGGAAAGTTACAGTAGTTTCTGCTGACATCTCAAAATCTCAGAGTAAGAATGATGAAATAGGAGATACAGCCGTACATAATTCCTCCCCATCAAGATTTCATCATGATTACTACAATGGGTTTCTTTCAACTTCTTTATTAATTTTATTACTATTTTTACATATTTTTATACAACATTGGTACTTAATAATTAACTTAACTATAAATATACTTATTATTAATATTATTACAGCATAGATTATAAACAGATGGTGGTTATTATCCATAAAATCCAAAGTTTTGAAGACTTTTGGTTTTTCAAAAGTATTATTATATTTTTGTATCTTTAATAAATTTAGTTCACTAGTTAAATTTAATTTATTATCTTTAATGACCAAATCTTTAAACTCTATTTCTTTATATTCTTGATTAATTATTTTAAATATATTTTGATTAATTTTACAATCTTCACTTAATTCTATTTTAAATATTCCAATAATATTTTCTTGAATATTCTTATTCTTACAATTAATTTTTAATTTTTGTTTCTCTGGACTAATAATAATTAAACTATTAGTATTAGAGATCCTTTCAAAGCTATTTGGTGTTTTAATATGTGATATTTACATTCATCAATCCTTTGGTTTGAAATTAATTCAGTCAGACATTTATTTTAAGTAAAATATTGTGACGTACATAAATACATATTACTACTAATACAGCTATCAATAAGGAAATAGTCATTATTTTGAGTAAAGTAGAGGGTTTGGGCTTCATTTATTATTATTAGGTTATTATTTAGTTTTGTGGGTATAGGTGTTATTTGAAATAAGGGATATGTTTCTTTACTGAATATTGGGATTGTAATTATTATGTGTAATGTTTGTTCGTTTAACTGACAGTGTGTTTCTATCAACTCATTATATTTGAAAACGTCTTCTTCTATTTGTTGTAGATTAATTTTTGATATTATTGTAGTATCGAGTTTATGTAATGAACAGAAAGTTAGCGTATTTTCCAATTGTTTCACCAAATTATTTAAATTTGAGATTAATAATGTTAGTTGATTAAATTTTTGATTAATGTGTATCATCTGTTGCCAATCTGAATTTTTATTTAAAGTTTCTTTTATTAAAGAGATTTCTTTATTTAGTATATTTTCATTATAGTCTATTTTTTCTAATTGTCTATTAAAATGGCTAGTTACATTCTTTAAATAGTAATAATTTTTCTTATTATTCTCATTTAATATTCTTTCATTATTCTTAATTTTTTCAAAAAGTTCCATATATCTTTCATTATCGCTTTCGTCAAGATTGCCGGATATTGCTTTTATTACGCCTCCTGAGGCGTTAATTAGTCCTCTTTTATTGCGTTTATTAGGGAATATCTTTCGTATTTGATCTTCTAGATCGTCAAAGTTAAATTTTAAGATATTTATTTGGGTTTTAAATACTTCTTTATATTGTATGGTGTTTTCTCTAATTGTTGTTTTTGCAATTTCTAATTTATTAAATTCAGATAATAAGTTCGTAACATTATAATTAAAATATATTAATTTTTCATTTATTTTAATTTTGCTTTTTCCTAGTTCTACTAAGTGTATCCCATTATTCTCGGTAATATTCTGCAGTTGTCCATGAACGGAACTGGAACAATAGTTTATTTTATTGTTTTATTTTATCTATTCTTACATTTTTAAAACCTTGCATGTCTTGATATTTTATTTTTCCTAACAGAGGGTTGTAGTTTTCGACAGTAACCTTTTTAAAGAGTGGTTTCTTAAATTTACCAATTCTACGGGTATCTTCTTTAATAAAAACTTCCTTTTTGATTTCTAAGGGATTATCGTTTTCTTTATTTCTTTTTAATTTTTCCTTTGAAATTCTATCTTTAATAATTTGTTGGGATATAGCGTGAAGATATGTATGTATGTATGTATGTAATAATTTGTTGCAATTCAGTTTGTTCTGAAATATATTTTTGAATTATTTCTTCTTTAGCCCAAGGTATGATTTTAAAAGGTTTGTCATTGTTTTTTCCATATAATATTTCGTTTGGAGATAATTTAGTTATACTGTGTTTCGTGTTGTTATATGCTAGAACGGCTATTTAAATTTTTTGGAATAAGTTCTTTTTCTTAAATATTTCGTTTTGGTTTATTAGTCTTAGATGTTCAATAATAGTGGAGTGTACTCTTTCAATACTATTACTTTTGGGGTTGTTTATGCATATTATATGGCTCTTAATTTTATGTATTTTGAATAATTCTTTTAATAGATTATTTTTAAATTCAGAACCTGCGTCTGTGATTATTTTATCAGGTATATGATAAGTCTGAAAGTAATTTATTAAATGATTTAAAATGTTCTTTGCAGTTTTTTCGGGTAGATAGAATATTTGTAACATTTTTGAGAATTGGTCATAAATTGTTAAAAATTGTTTTTGGTCTAATGTTAGTACATCTAAATTTATAGTCTGGAATGGTTTTTCTGGTGTTGGGGTTAAGTTGTCGAAAGCTGGAATTGGTTTTCTATTATATTTATTTAGCTTGCACAACTCGCATCTATTTATAAATTCTGTTATATCTTTAATCATCTTAGGCCAGAAATATAATTCCTTTAATGCGTTGATTGTAGCCACTATTCCCCGATGATTAGTAATACCATTATGATATTCACTTATTATTTCTAACTGTTCTTCTTCATTTTCAATGTCTTTTACTAATGAATTACAGGCAATTAATTTAATAGTGTCTATATTAAATTTTTCTTTAATAATTTTTGAAGTTTCTAAATCTAAATTCTTTGTTTCGAATATAATTAAATATCTAATTTTTGGAGCTACATAATCTTTTAAGAATTTAAATATGTCCTCTTGATAAGTTTGGTTATTGAAATTGCAAATGAATCTTTGTTTTTGATTTCTAAATAATTTTATTACTTCAATTGTTGTTTCAAGTTCATGTAGTTTAAATATAATCTGATTATTTCCTATATTTAATCTGTCATTAGTATAGCGAATTCCATTTACCGAACTAGACTGGTCAGAGTGAATTGTGTCATGGTCACTTATTGATTCTGAGACGTGATTATTTTCTTTTAATTTATAAATTATTAGTTGTATGTTTGTATCTATAAATATTTTTTTTAATTTTTCTTTTATTTTTGCCCACTCCATTCGATCTAATCCGCAGCCTAAAAGGGGTAAATTTATTTCATCTATTTCGTTCAGAATTAAGTAATCTCGCATCTCTTTTAAGGGTTTGTCAAAATTTTTTAATTTCGGTAGTTCATTATGTTGTTCTTTAGTTATTAAATGAATTATTGTTTTATTGCCGCTTTTTTGAATAATTATGTCTTTGTTATGAATAGTTTGAGTTTTACAGAAATTTCTACTATTAAATTTTTCATTTATTTGTTCTGCCAGGCCTCTGCCAAAAGCTAAATCTTTTGAAATACAATGCGCAAAAATGTTAGTATCTGTTACGTCTCCCTCTTTAAATGTAATTGAAGTTTTTGGTTTTTGTCTTGATAAATTATCGGCTATAACGTTCATTTTTCCTTGAAGATAATTAATTTCGAAGTTATATTCGTTAAGTTCTATCTTCCACCGCATTAATTTATGGTTCGGGTTTTTCATATTGAATAACCAGACTAGGGGTCGGTGGTCTGTTTTTATTAAGAATTTTCTGCCGTACAGATAGGGTCTAAATTTTTTTATAGCTTGAACGATTGCTAATAATTCTTTTTCAATTGTACTATAATTTAATTCTGCACTATTTAATGTTTTTGAAAAGTAGGCAATGGGCATTTCTTTTAATGAATCATTTTTTTGAAGTAGTACGGCTCCGATGGCAAAATCAGAAGCGTCAGTGGTAAGAATAAATTCTTTATCAAAATTTGGATACTGAAGAATGGGAGTTTCGCTAAGAATTGTTTTGCATTTTTCAAAACATTTTCGATAGTTTTCATCGTAAATATCTATTTTTGCTCCATTTTTTAAACTTGCTGTAAAAGGTTTTGTTATTTTGGCAAAATTGGGTATGAATTTCCTATACCAACCTACGGTACCTAAAAATGATTTTATTTCTTTCTTCGTTTTCGGTATGTTTAAATTTCTGATATTTTCTACTTTTGAAGGATCTGTTTTTACGCCTTCTTGGGTTATGATATATCCCAAATATTTTGTTTGTTTTTGCAGGAATTCAGATTTATCTATTTGAATTTTAAGATTTGCCTTTTTTAATTTTTCAAAAACTAATTTAATATTTTCTTCATGTTCTTTTAAAGTTTTCCCAAAAATAATAATATCATCTAAATAAACTAGGCATATTTTGTTGACTAGTTCTCCTAAGGCAATATTTATCATACGCTGAAATGTGGCTGGTGCGTTTTTCAAACCGAATGGCATACGTATATACTCGTAATGTCCTGAGTGGGTTGAGAATGCAGTTTTTTCTATGTCATCAGGGTGCATTTCTATCTGGTGGAAACCTGAGTGTAGATCTAACGTGGTAAAATACTTAGAGTATCCTATATGGTCTAAAATTGTGTCGATATTTGGGATTGGGAACTTACCATTTTTCGTTAATGAGTTAAGTTTTCGGAAGTCTATAACCATGCGCGTTTGTCGTTTGCCTGAAGCGTCCATTTTTTTTGGAACTATCCAAATTGGACTAGACCAAGGTGAGAATGATTTTTTAATGACTTTTTCTTCGAGTAATTTATTCACATGTTCTTCAATATCTGTTTCATATATTTGTGGGAGCCGGTAATTTTTTGTATAAGTTGGTGTATTATCGGAAAGTATAATTTTATGTTTAAGGACGCTTGTGTGAGACAATTTTTCTCCTTCTTTTGGAAAAAGACAATCATATTGTTTAATAATTTTATGTAAGCAACTTTTCTCTTCAAGGTTAAGATGTGAATCTCTGACTTCAATATGTAAATTTTCTATAACATTTTTATTTTCTCTGTGTAATTTAAAAGTTTAATTTTTTATTTTTACTGTCTTTTAACAAATCTAGATTTATTTCTAAATCTTTGAATGCTTCTATTCCTAATAATATGTTATATTCTTTATGAAATTTAAACAAGTGACATTTTGTCTTTTGTTTGTTTATTATTAAATTTACGTATTTTGAACAATTAGACTTTCCGTTAACAGTTTTGAATGTCAGATTTTGTGAGAATGTTTTTAAATTTAATTTTTCTACTAAATTTGGATGTATAAAATTAATAGATGAACCGGTGTCAAATAAAATAATAAATGGGTCTTGTCTGAGAACAGGTAATTTTTGGGTTATTGAGGACATTACGTATTCGTATTCTCCTCTGACTCTATTTCTAAAAAAGGTTCTTCTGGCCCTATTTCCTCAACTGATTCGTCTAATTCGTTAAATTTGTCATCTTCATGTTCCTCAATATTGTAATTTTGTGTAATAGTTTGGGTAGACATGGGTTGTGTTTGTCGCGTTTGTTGAGTCATAGGTCTTGGTTGAAAAGTTCTCTTGGTTTCGTAAAAATTTTGTAAATTTCTCCTGGGTGCGAATTGTTGTGGTTTTTGTGAGGTATAATTTTGTTGGAATTGTATTGGTTTAGAGGGGAACATCTTACCAGGAAATTTTCGTGGGGGTAAGTTTGTAGCAACATTTTTATTTTCTGGTTTTAGTAAGGGTGACTGATGTCTAAAGTTAAATTCATTATTTAATAGCTGTTCACACTGTTCTAATGTTATCGGGTTTTTTACTACAAAGGCAGCTCTTATTGACATAGGTAATAGATTTATAAATGTTGTTATTGCAAACTTTTGATTTTCTGCAATAATTCCATTTTTTGTATCCATAGAATAAGCCTTTAAAAATATTTTTGATTTATAATGTGAAAATTTTTCTAAAAATACTTTTAATGTATCTAATGAATTATTTTTAAACTTTAAGTTTGCGATATCAAATAATATTGTTTCTGCGGTAGATTGGTCAGTGAAATTTGTGGTTAAGTGTAACTTTAAATCTTCCCAAGAAGTAAAATTGTTTTCTGATAGGAGTTCCATTGCTTTTCCTATCATTTTATTTTGAATAATTTCGAAAAGAAAGTTTTGGTGGAGTTGAGTAACAGTTATTCCGATTAGACTAAGATAAACTTGATCGACTGCTTTTATAAATCTATTTAAAACTTTTATGTTACCGTCATATTGGGGGATCATTTCTGATAGAGTTTTCAACTCAGACAGATTTGTAGTGGGTGTAGTCATGTTTAATCGACTAGGGCGTAAAGTAATTCTAATATTATTTTGTGAAATTATACCTTCGTATATTTCTGAATCTGAAGATTCAGTATTATCTGACTCTTGGTCACTACTCATATAATTTGTAAGTGTGTTTGGGATTGTGTCGGTCCCACGATCAATTTATTACTAGTCACAGCTAGATTGATCCCTTTTGTGTACTTAATATATAATTTGTGAGTGTGTTTGGGATTGTGTCGCTCCCACGATCAATTTATTACTAGTCAAAGCTAGATTGATCCCTTTTGTGTAACAAAGAAATAACAATTTTGTATTACTTACAACGTAATTATTAATATTACGAAGAGGTGATTATGGGTCATCGTCTTCGGATTCTGTATATTCGTCTTGTCCAGTTGCTTGATGGCTGATGTCCTCTCTAGGTTCTTTCTTGACAGAAGTAACGGGTGTCCTTCGTGCAGAAGATGTGATCGGCTTTGACGAACAGCAAATCTTCTGTGTAGACGAACGGTATAAACTACGTGTTGTGTCTTTGCGACCAGATGGGCACTGTTTAGCCTTTATCGTAGGTTTGTAGGATTGCAAAGTGAAGAATTGAAATTCACCACACAATTATTTTTGTGTTTCGATGCAAATCCTACCGACTGCGCCAATTAAATTCAGTCTTTACTTGAATTTAATAAAAAAAGATTTTATTTTTTCTGTTTTACAATTATTACAGATTGTTACAAGTGACAAGCACGAATGATATGATGATACAGAGTACTGATACATGTTTTTACTATCTTATATAAACTATCTTAGGTATTCATATTACAGCGGAAAGTTACAGTAGTTTCTGCTGACATCTCAAAATCTCAGAGTAAGAATGATGAAATAGGAGATACAGCCGTACATAATTAGAGCGAAAAAATTTAAAACAAGAATAAAAAATGTTTTTAGTGGAAAAAACGTCCATCTATGACTATCTGTACAGAGCTAAAAAAGGTCGCAAAAAACGAAGTTCTTACGACGATTTGGCACCGAGTTATGGATGTTTCAAGTTAAATGCGCATATGAGGATTTTTTAGCTCATATCTCAGCGACTTTTTAAAAAAATGGACGATTCTTTCAAACAAGAGTGAAAAATCACACATAATGCCATGCGAGAACCTCCCTCAGGGAAAGGAGGAAGACTGGGCAACATGGAAAATCCTTAATAGTCTCCGATCGGGGATCGCAAGAACAAGAGTAAACATGCAGAAATGGGGCTTGCAATATGAAAGATTTGATAGATGTAATACCAAATGCATAGGAAGTAGCCAAATATTGGTCTAAATGAATTTGAATATATGTATATATATATATATATATATATATATATATATATATATATATATATATATATAATTATTATTACGATAAAACACTTCAACACCATAAAAAATTCACTAGCATTCTCCCCCGCTTCCACGCTTTTAGGTTAGAATCCGAACAAAATCTTTATTCTTGGTGATTTTTTAAATTGAATTCTTGTGATTCTATAATGATGTGATGATCTATGTGGTGCTTGGAACGAGCCATCAAACGCTTTTTAATTGCTGTAGCGTATATCTGCATTCTTTTAATTAACTTTTTTATATCCAGGGTATATTATAGTGAATTTTTGTTAAAAAGGAAATCTAGCTATATATATATATATATATATATATATATATATATATATATATATATATATATATATATAAGGGTGTCCGTTATTTTGGCGAAGTCGGAAATTTGTTGCTCTCCCCCTCTAAATCTACTCAGAAATAATAAAAAAAAAATTGAGCCATCATCGCAGGTCTGAAAAATGACGTTAACACGTGCCTTTAGAGGGGTCAAAATTAACATATAGTTTAAACTTTTTATATGTTCAAGCTAAAAATATTTCAAGATAACTACCGGAAAGCTAATAAAATAAGCTTTCAAGCAGACTAAACTGCAAGTTATTTAAATAAAAATTGACGGCGTAGCGTCAATTTGAGTAATACGTATTTTGAAGTACATAAAGAATAAAAACGTTTATATAGGAAATTTGATTAATATTTCAGTTTTTACCCCAAAAATTGATGGACCACTAACTACAATATGAAAACTACATTCTGAAATTCATATTAACTATCTTCAAATGATTGTAATAATCGCAGACATACACCATATCCATGGGTTCAACCAATGGCGGTAAACGGAAGTGTGGTTGCAAATACCAAATAAGAAAACTTTACAACACACCATGCTCAACAAAAATTAAGTGAAATACTGCCGATTAAATTCCGAGTAAATACAAGTGTGTCTAAGGATAAATAAATAACCTAATGGTGCAAGAATTTATAATTTAAATAACGACAGGATTTTTAAATTGGGTTTCAATGCACGACAATACTGATCGACATGTAAACGAAGCATTTAACTTCCAACAGCGGACAAGCCATATGCGCCATCCAACCAGCGATAAAACACAACACGATGCTAATTGTTATTAATTACGCGCTGTCAAAAGAACATAGATAAACTATGAAATAGTTATAAAATAAAGAAAACTAGATCACTAAAATAGGGGAAGGGGATACTGAAAAGACTAAATTCTAGGTGAGCATAAAAAAATGGTAACTCTAATTTTTCACTAATATTACTCGACACTAAATCAAAACTATAATTTTTAGGTTACTCAAATAAAAGGACAAGGGTTAAGTTACGAGGAATAAGAAAGGAAAATGAGAATTCGGAATCAAGATAAAATTGAAATGTAACAGTTTTAAGGGTGGTCGACAGTCTATTGAAGACGATGAGCGTCCTGGACGTCCTTCCATGTGAACTGACGATCCACATGTTGACAAAATTAACACCCTGGTGCGGGAAAATCGACATCTGACCATCAGGGAGCTTTCTGAAGAGTGTGGGATATCAGTTGGATCTTGTTACGAGATTTTGACCGAAAAATTTAAAATATACCGAAATGTCCAATTAAATAAAATTTACTGAACTTACACCAAAAATTGTTTTAATTATTAAATAAAAGTTCTGAAAACCTTTTTGCATATGTTGAAATAGTATAATACATACATAGTAAAAATAAAATAAATACATCAACACGCCTTCTACCCATTACTGGGTGTGGCATTCTGCCATAGCAGATCTCGGTAAGTGATACTTTTGCACGCGAAATGCGGTTACTAGTCGTCAAATAAAGGCTTCCAAAGATATTGGTGGTGGGGGAGCCACAGAGATAGTTTTAATGTCGTGAAAATTGTTGGCTGTAGGAATCGAACCCGGGTTCTCAAATCCATAGGCCAACTAGATGCCACTGAGCCACCTACCCTATCTTGTTATTATTATTTATTATATTACCTACCAAGCCATGGTATTATCCATTAAAACCTAGCGCGAGTTAGATGACCGAGCTGTTCAAGTATACTCCACTAGAACTGCAAGAAGCTGCGGGAAAAACTACTGAAAATTTGTTAACAGAAAAAAACACAATCATTATTTCTTGTTTCGTCAGTTAAAAAGTGACATTAGTTAGCTGGCAAAGTGATATTAGCTAGCAGGAAAAAAATGTGTATCTAGCTGAAAAAGTGAAGTAAACAACTATTTTGTTGGTTGGAAACGTCCAGATTACTAACTGATTGTGAATAAACATATTTATATTCTACAATGACAGAGGGAAGATTGTCGAGCCTAGCTTTATTATCAAGAAATAAATAATTTTACACTGTTAAATCCACGAAGAATGAAATTATCAGATATGAAAATGGCTGATGTATGTAGCTTTAATTTCTAACGACAAATTATTTTTTGGTTCCCTTTATACCTCCTTATTTCGTTAAACTTATATTTGTTTAGATGTGAGTCTCATTCACCCCACTGTAAATAAAATTCTAAATCCGCTTCTGTCCCTCTATCAGTATTTTATTTAACCATCAATTGCGCTGCTAACCGTATGTTTCTTTATAACAACATAAACAATTGTAACAATATTCCAAAGAATTTTAAAAGCTACCTTTATTTTGTAGTGACACCAGCGTTTCGTTTTCTCGTAAAAGAATTTTGTACAGGAAAACATTCTACTCTCGTTCGGTTGTAGTGTAGCCAGAAAACTTGGGCTGTTTCCGGCAGCTAATTACGCTAACCGGAGACTACGGGCCTGATTATGGCTCTGTGATACTCTTCTACTGATTGTTATACGAACGCGAAGTGTGCAACACTCGAGACGACGACACACTTTCCTGTTAAAGCACGTTCCGTAACCGTGACTGAGTTTCTTTAAATACAACACATCTGATTCTAGTGCCTATAAAGGAAAATGTTAATTGTACATTGAGAGTACCTGTTCTTTGTAAATTAAAACTATTTTTTCTATTAAATTATGGATATGTATTATTAAATATACAAATACAGTTGCACGTCTTGTATCGAATACGTTCATTGATTTACGACGACTATAGTTTTTCTTTTTAAAGCGAGTTATGAACAACCTATTTTTCTACCAATTGGCACAATAGACTACAAAAGTGTACTTTTGCAACCTAGGCCATAAAAGTGTTGCTTGAATAAATTACAAATTTGCCATTTATAATTTAATTGAATAAATATAACTATAATGAATGCCCCTTAAAAATGATACTAGCGCTAATTCGCTTTGTGAATCTGCCCATTTGTGATCATTTTCAATTTGTTTAATATTATCGACATCATCGTGGTCATCATATTGTTAAGCATTTGTTAAGCGAAGGCAGTGTAAAGAAATTATGTCATTTATAATTTCATAAATATCGTTCTGCTTTTTATGAATGTTGACCAAGGAATGTTAGCCGTACCCGAGATTAAAGAAATGGTAAGCAGTCATTATATTTATTAAATCCTAAACGTCAACTTTGTTATTATTTCCATAAAAATATTTGTCAGTTATCAATCAAAGCCTACTTTTAATGTTAATCGGGAAAAAAAAAATTAATTATCTGACAAAATTTGTTGGGAACAGAAAGTTTTGCTTCTTGAAATCCATTATATTTATTAAATTAAATCCTAAACGTCAACTTTATATTTTTTCCATAGCAATAATTGTCAATTGTCAATCAAAGCCTACTTTTAATATTATTTAGCAAAAATAATATTATTGATCTGATAAAAATTTGTAAGTTAAAATTGCTGACTAGAATAAAATATCCAAACTATTAGAGGAAGGACAAAATAAATATTTTTAATCATCCAATAAATTAATTTTTGATTTTATATGAAAGTGTTCTTCGAATGATTTGATACACAAATTTCAATAGAATCTGACATCATTTTAAGTAAACTTTACGGAACAACTATATATATATATATATATAAGTTAAATTAATTGATTTTCAATTAATGTTTTTAAAAAATTTTATTTAGTGCTATTACAACAAATAAAAATGTTATAGTTCAAAAGTCTAAGTTAAGATACAGATAGTGTACATTTGTATGTGCTTATCACACAGGGTTCAGAATCTGACTGACTTCCGTCTTACAAGATTCCACATATGATGTTATATGATCCTGGAATCATATTCTTGGAGAGTCAGCGGTTTGTGTGGGAACATCGTTTCCTAACTCCTCCTTCGCTAGAATTGAGCTTCATCGGGGAGTTGCTGGACATTTCTAGGGGTTGAAATTCTTGGTTGAAGTTCAATGCCTTCTCTGGATGTTGGATTTGGCTGCAAACGTCTGTGGAGTTTTTTCTTTAAAAAGAGTACAAACAGGATGATAGCACCTGTAATCAGAATTATGTAAAGTATTAATGTTGGATAATTTATAATGCGATTGATGTCGTATTGATCGAAGTAGTAGTCATCAATGGATTCTTCAATCTTGTTCATTGGTTTCAATTCGTTGATGGTGTTGAGTTCAATTGACATCTTCGGAATTTGTGATTTATTGAAGTCGAATTTGTAGTTTTCGATTACGACTGGTTTGCCAAAGCTTCCGTGTTTGAATAGTAAATTTTGGTTCTTGTATTCCAATTGACAATCATTTTCTTTCATCAGGAATATTCCTTGGAGCGTTTTTATAGTGTCTCCTTGTTCGCATTTGATCTTAATATTTTCTGGATCAGGAAATATTATGAGATGTTGATTTATATCTTTTAAATATTCAATATGGTTTTGTTTAATATTTAATTTCAGGAATTGGCAATTTTCAATGCTGTTTCGTGAAATGAAGTTCTTCTCGCAAGAGTTTTCGCTTAGTTCGTTGATCTTGTTAGGACACTGGTATGTGTTCTCCTTGTTGTAGGTACATATGTCATATAGAGATTTAATTTGTCCATCATTTGATTTTAAGAAATATTCGTGATTAGGGACTACAGTTACATATTCAGTATTGTGTTTGGTAGGGATTGGAATAAGATGGATTAATTCGAATTGTGTTTCGTAATTTATCGGAATTTCAATAAAATACGTAATTTTGTTAGGTGTTAATTTACAATTTACGAAAAGTATTTGTTCTAATTCCAAAATGTTTTCTGAATTTACATTAATCGGTAACTGATTATTATAAAATTTTGAAATTTTATTTAGTTCTGTGAAAAGATCGTGTGATTTTATAATACTTGGGTGCAACGTATGCAACTTGCAGAATGTTAAAGAGTTTTCGATATCTTGGAGAATATTGAAAGTTAGTGTGTATAAAGTGTTTAATTGATTGAAAATATCTTTTATAAAGAGTTTATCATTATCTTTAGTTCCACCGACAACAATGTGGAGTAGTTGTTCGATTTTTAATTTTAATAATTTTTCGTTTTCTCTTATTGTATCCACAGTCCTATTAAAATACTCTATCATTTGTTGATTGACGGAATATTGGTGTTTGATTTGGTGATTTAAATTATTTTGATTTTCTTTTAGGTGATTTAAAATTTGTGTATAACGTTTCTCGTCGTCTGCGTCTAAATTTCCTGATATAGATTTAATGATTGTTCCCAAGCCGTTTATGAGACCTCTTTTAGCTCGCTCGTTTTTCGTGCGTTTTGTTAAATGATAAATTTTTTCGTTTATGGAATTTTGAATGTAATTAATTATATTTTTATTATTGTCAAATTCGGGAGAAATTGTCTTGTCGTTGTTAAGGATTTGTTTAAGGTTTTCGTATTGTTTATTTAGATTTTCGTATTGTGTCCATAGTGGTTGTAAGTCATAATAATGTACGAATGTGTGAGTAGATTTTTGGAGCTTTGCAGTTCCGAGATTTATTGTCAGTAGTCCTGGGTTATTCGTTATGTCTTCCATACTTAGTCCATAGGAGTATGAGAGGTAGAGGGACCTGGAATATCCGAATTTGTGTTAGTAATTTTTCGGGGTCTTTTTATGTTGGAAAGGTGTATTTTAGATTGTTTTTTGTCGTTGGGTTTAATTTCTATTTGGGCTGTTTTTAGGGGTTTATTTAAACTTTTAATTTTTTCTTTCCTAAATTTAGGCTGTTTAGTTTTATTTACCTTCTGCTTGTTTTGAACATAAATTGTTTCAGGGATGTTTGGAAGTTCTTCCCTTGTTTCATTTATTTTAGTTATTAATTTAGATTTGTCATCTTGTAATTTTTTATTAATATTTCGATATATTAATTTAGTTTTATCCTTGTGTTTTTGTATATAATCTTGAGTAACTTGCTTATCCAGCTCGATATCTAGAGGCGAATTTACATCTAAATGACCATTAATAATTTCAATTGGTTTTAGATTTGTCGCGCTATCATTTGTGTTGTTATACGCTAAGACTGCATATGATACTTTGTCTTTTATCAGTTCGTTCTTGAAATTATCTTGCATATTAAATAAACGAATATGTTCTATTAAAGTTGAATGGAAACGTTCAACTAAACCATTCGAATTTGGATTTTGTGAGCAAGTAAAGTGTATTTCAATTTTATGCAAGGATAGCAGTTCTTTGACGACATTGTTTTTAAACTCTAATCCGTTATCCGATATGATTAATTTTGGAATACCGTGATGGGAAAAGAATTTAGTTAATTTGTTTGTTATTTCGATTGCGTTTATTGATGTTACTTTGTATGCTTGCGCATACCTGGAAAATGCGTCAATTATTGTAAGGAATTTGGAATTTTCGAGACTTAGTGTGTCGATGTGAATGATATCTAACGGTTTGTTCGGTGTAGGAGTTAAATTTAATTTGGGTTTTACAGGATTTCTTTCATACTTAGCTGCCAGACATATTTCACACTGGTTAATATAGTCTGTGATGGTTTTATGTTGGTTAGGCCAGTAATATCTCTTTTTAATTTGATTATAAACTTCATTGACACCTCGGTGATTCGTTTTACCTTCGTGATTGTTTTTTATTGTGTCTAAAATTTCGTCTTGGGCTTCTACATCTATCAATTTAATATTACACTTAATGAATTTGATTTCTGAATTTTTTAAATATTTTTGGAGTATGGTACTAAACAGTTCGTATACCGGTTGTTCGAAATACAGGTAATATTTTACCTTAGGTACAACGAATTCCTTGATGAATTTTACGGAGTCCTTTTCAAAATTTGATTCGGATAATTGAACTAAAATTCTCATCTTATCGGTGTGTAATTTTTGTATTTTTTGTACACTTGGTGAATGTTTAACTTGAGATATAAAAATTTGGTTTTTACCATAGTTAACAGCTGTTTCTGAGATAGTGATTCCTATGATAGGATTTTCTAAATTTGAATGTATTGTTTGGTCTGAATCGGTATCGTTATTGACGTCTTCGTCAGGGTTAACAATCATGGATTGAATATCGTTATCGGGATTGAAGTTTTCATTAAAATTTTCTACGTATTCAAAAAGATTTTGAGTACCGGGGTCTACAGTGTTGACGTTTAATTCTATTCGTGATAGAGCGTCAGCGTTTTTATTTAATGTTCCTTTTTTATTAATTACTTCATAATCGTACTCTTCTAGTTTGAGTCTCCACCGCATTAATTTAGAATTTGGTTCTTTTAGTGACTGTAAATATTGCAAGGGTTTATGGTCGGTGATAATTTTAAATTTTCTGCCAAACAAGTATGGTCTAAAATATTTCGTAGCCCATATAACTGCGAGTAACTCTTTCTCGATCGTACTGTAATTTTGTTCGGAGTCGTTTAGGGTTCGACTTGCGTAGGCGATGGGAAGATCGGAACCAATGGGACCTTGGGACAAGATAGCACCTATAGCGTAATTGCTAGCGTCTGTCGTTAAATTGAAAGGTTTGTTAAAGTCCGGGTATTGGAGTATGGGATCGTTAATTAGAAGATTTTTACAAGTATTGAAACAATTCGTATACTCTGGATCGTTAAGTTTAATTTCCGCGTCTTTCTTTAAACATTTAGTTAGGGGTTTTGTTAACTGGGCGAAATTTTTTATAAATTTCCGATAATAGCCTAATAGACCTAGGAATGCTTTAATTTGTTTCGGTGTTTTCGGTAGAGGGTAGTTTTTGATCGCATTAATTTTATCTGGATTTGGTTTAACTCCGCTAGGGGTCACGACATGTCCGAGATATGCTACCTCTTTACGTAAGAATTCAGACTTATCAAGCTGTATTTTTAAGTTTGCTTTCTTTAAACGGTCAAAAACTGTTCTTAAATTTTGAATGTGCTCTTGAAGGCTTGTACTGAAAATTATGACGTCATCCAAATATACTAAGCAAATTTCGTTAACTAAATTTCTGAGTACGTTGTCCATGACACGTTGGAAAGTTGCCGGAGCATTTTTCAAACCAAATGGCATTCTTAAAAATTCGTAATGTCCATTTTCGGTGTTAAAAGCAGTTTTTTTAATATCTGCTTGATTCATTTCGATTTGGTGGAATCCGGACGCGAGATCTAAGGTCGAAAAATAATTGCATCTACCAAGCTTGTCTAGTAAGGTGTTTATATTCGGTATCGGATATTTATCATCGGTTGATTTCTCGTTCAATTTTCTGTAGTCTATTACTATTCTCCATTTTCTTTTGCCGGATGCGTCGATTTTCTTTGGTACGATCCACACAGGGGATGACCAAGGGGAGTGAGAGGGGCGAATGATTTTATCATCGAGCATCTTTGCGATTTGTTTTTGAACTTCGCTTCTGTGTACTTCGGGGTATCGATAAGTTTTTGAATAAACAGGTATTTCGTCTTTAGTCCGAATAAAATGTTTAATTTCGTTTGTAAATATTAAATGTTTATTATCGCCATGTAAAATAGGAGAGAATTCTTTTAATAATTTTATAATTTCGGATTTTTCTTCGGGATTCATATGATCGATTCTAATTTTATTCATGTCGAGATTATTTTTAGAACAAGATTTTTGAAAATTTATATTGTTAATTTCAAAATGATTTAACGTTTCTAATTGTATACAGTTCACAGTATCTAAAATTTGATCTTCGTCGCTTGTATTGATAATAGGGTAAAATAATTCATAATTTTCAATTTTTGCTATTCCTTCTGGAATAATTATATTATTTATTTTTGTTTCAGTTATAAATGCTTCGCCGGTTTCAATATTATTAACAAATAATTTTGTAATTTTTTCAGACTTTGGCGGAATTTTTATAATATTAGATTTTGGAATTATTTTATGAAAATGAATTTTTATATTTTGAGTAGGTGTTATAATTTTATTATTACTCAAGTCTATACTTGTTTCTAAACTTTTTAAATTATCTATTCCAAGCAAAATATCAAAGTTGTTATGGAAATCAAATAAAATATAAATAAATAAATATATCATCACGCCTTTTTACCCATTACTGGGTGTGGCACTCTGCAGAAGCAGATCTCGGTAAGTGATATATTTTGCGCGTGAAGTGCTGTTACCAGTCGTCAAATCACGGCCCCCAAACATGTTAGTGGTGGAGGAGCCACAGGGATAGCTTTTTCAAATTATGAAATCAAATAAATAATATTTTAATAGTTTATCGGGGTTATTAAATAATTTTGAAGCAGGTATAACAATACTAGAATTTTCAATTGAAGTACCGTGAGCGGTTGTAATTTTAAATTGATCATTTTGTATATTATTTCTAAAATATTTCCGCGCGATATTTGGATTTATGAATGAGCGGGTACTTCCGGTATCTATCAAGACTTTTAAGTTGTGTTCGGGATATATTATGAATGGTAATTCACTATAATTATGAGTTAGATTCATAATTTCAAATTCGTTTCCGAGGCTTTTTATTGAAAAAAAGCGTCTTGATCATTATTGTCTTCGTTATCAGTATTTGGGTCAGTGACATAGTATTCTGCATTTTCGTCAATATATTGTTCATCAATTTCGTTATTTGGTAATTCCACGGTTTCTGTGTTAAACAATTCTTCCGCAATAAAATCATGTGCGCGTTGTTGTGGCTGGAATTGTTGGGGACGGTAATTACTTGGACCGGGTCTTGGTGTGAATGTTTGTCTAGTACTGACACTCATGGGCGTCGGTTTCGTGAATTTTTTATTGGGATCGGATTTAAAAACATTTGAAGTATTTGTCTTATTTTGTTGGTATATTGTTGTTGAGGATTTGGTCTGTACGTTAGTTGAGGGAAATTTATTTGTTGAAATGGTTTGTTATTTTGTACAGGAAAGTTTTGTTTCGGTTTAGTAATGTTTTTGTATTGTTGTTTATTAACAGAGTCAATTTGGAAATCATTTGTCATCATATTTAAAGCAGTTGTTAAATCTTCAGGGTTTTTAGTTCTCATTAAAGTACCTAGAGGCTCTTTAAGACCTCTCAAAAGAACTCTTAATGCGTAATTTCTAAAATATCCAATTAAAACAGCTTGCCCTTCTCTTTGTATATGTAAAGTGATATAGGAAGTTGATAAATTTAATAATTGTATTACTCGATTGTAATAATCAAATGAGGATTCATTTTGATTTTGTTTTAATTCGGACATTTCAAAATTTAGCGTGTATATGTCGCGTTTATCCGCATAGGTATTTAATAGAGCTGTTTTTAAATCTGGCCATTTAGTAATGGTAACACTCGCAATGTTGACGGCGGCTTCTCCTTTTATTTTTGCCAAAATACTACTCATCAAGTACTCATTCTGGAAATTATTTACGTCTGTTGCATCATAAAATTTAGTTACGATTTTTTCACAGACTTCTATGAATCTACTTAATAATTTAGTATCACCTCGAAATTCGGGGATCATATCAAGATATTCACGTTTGAGATCTGGGACAGCCATTTCGTCAAGGTTTAGGTTATTTATTTGTTCGATAAGGGATTGATCGATAGGGAGAGTGATTGAAATGTAATTTTGTGAGTCAGAGGAATGTACTGAATTTGTATCTGAGCTATTGTCTGAATCTATTTCGATATACGCTCGATTATCTCTAGATGTCATATGTGCACTACTTACAGTAAAATCAGTGTGTTCTTCATCGGCTCTGTTGCGGTTTCTTCCACGATGGAGGAACGGAACAGGATGAACTGCTAGGCTCTGTGTTCAGCAGGGCTTCGTTGTTCTCTTCGTGTGACGCGATGCACTCGTTGAAAACGTGTAGAATTTTTTTGCACTGATTTTACGTTGGTTCTTCGCAATAAATCGTTGAAACGAACCGAAATTTTGAGTTTCGTTTACGAAATCCGTTACGACTGCGCCAGTTAAATTAATTGATTTTCAATTAATGTTTTTAAAAAAATTTATTTAGTGCTATTACAACAAATAAAAATGTTATAGTTCAAAAGTCTAAGTTAAGATACAGATAGTGTACATTTGTATGTGCTTATCACACAGGGTTCAGAATCTGACTGACTTCCGTCTTACAAGATTCTACATATGATGTTATATGATCCTGGAATCATATTCTTGGAGAGTCAGCGGTTTGTGTGGGAACATCGTTTCCTAACTTATATATATATATATATATATATATATATATATATATATATATATATATATATATATATATATATATAATAATAATAATATAATTTTTTATTTGCTACTTACAATTAAACAAAAGTTTATAGCACGTCAGTTATAAACAATAATTACAAAATAATACATGAATGTAAATAGAACAATTCAAAAACAAAACAAAAAATTCCATATCAACCTTCAGTACCTACTCGGGTTGAAAAAATAAGAAATTCCTGTACCGTATAAAAGGCATTACGAATGAGCAAATCCCTTAAATAATTTTTGAAGTGTTTACTATCCAGTTCCTTTGCAGTTATCGGTAAATGATTATAAAGTTCAACATTTAAAGATAATTTTGAAGAGATTTGCAACCTGTAACGAGGTTTTCGTAACAGGTTAGCAGATCTTGTGTCGTGTAAGTGGACATCACTATTTGTTAATAACAAATTCTTAGTTTTATGGATTTCAATCAGTGTGTAAAATATAAATAGAGAAGGAAGAGTCAAAATATTTAAATCTATAAAAGATTGTTTACAATGGGCGTTATATCCAAGTCCACACATTATTCTAATTGCTTTTTTTTGAAGCCTAAAAACTTTAATCGCACTTGAAGAGTTGCCCCAAAACAAGATGCCATAAGAAATTATCGAATGAAATAACGAATAATAAACTGTTTTTATTGTTGAATTTGCTATAAGTGGCTTTAGTTTTCTAAGGAGAAATAAAACACCTGATAATTTATTACTAATATGTAAGACATGTGCATTGCCACTTAAAGATGGTTCAATAAGTATTCCTAAGATTGTTACTGTTTTGCCCTTTCTAACATCGCTATTTGAGGAAAGTATAAATTCTTGAGTTTTTCCTTTGTTTAATAATAAATTGTTTGCAGCAAACCAAGTTTCTGCTTTTTTAATATTAGTATTGCACATGTTTACTAAAACTTCCAGATTTTTGTCTCCATTTATAAGAGTACTGTCATCAGCGTAAAGAATACTGTCGCAGGGTCCCATAGAGCGACCGAAATCATTTATATAAATTAAAAAGAAAAGGGACCCAAGATGGAGCTTTGCGGACCCCATATTCCAACAAGTTGAAGTTTGATTGAATACCCTCAATCTCTACGCACTGTGTTCGGTTAGACAAATATGATTTAAATAAATTAAGGGCAGAGCCTTGTACACCATAGTAATTTAATTTAGTAGGCAAGATGGTATGAGAAACACAATCAAAGGCCTTGGAAAGGTCACATAAGGTTATAACCATATAATGATCCATCTCGAGGCCCTCGATTATTTTATATATAATTTTTAATATTGCTTGTGAGATCAAGCGCCCTGGGCGAAAACCAAACTGATTATTATTACGAAGATTGTATTTATCAAAATATTTTGTTAATCTATTTTTCAAAATAATTTCAAAAACTTTAGAGAGAGTTGGGATGATAGAAATAGGTCTGTAGTTGTCTACCTTGAGCGAGTCTTCTTTTTTGAAAAGAGGAAGAACTTTTGTGATTTTAAAAGCATCCGGATAAATGCCCTCTTTTATACATTTATTGAATAAGGAAGTTAGTGGGTCAACAACATAATCGATAATATCTTTTAAAAGATATTACTAATCGAGTAAAAATCCAGACAAGCTGAATTTTTTAGAGATTTAGTTGCTTTGTAGACTTCAACTACATCTGTTGGTTCAAGAATAAAACTACCAGTGTGAGAGTTTACATTTAAAACATTTACGGCTTTAAATTGTAAATTGGGAATATCTTTTATAAGATTTGCAGCTATTGTTGTGAAATATTCGTTAAAATCATTTGGAGATAATTGCGGATGCGTATTTGTATTACTTTTAACTTTTTTACGTTCACAATTTACTAACCTCCATGTATCCTTAGATCTATTTTTCGAATCTTGTATAAAATTACTGTAAGCGGTTGATTTAGCTCTCAGAATTTCTTTTTTATATTCTTTAAGTTTTGCTTTATATAGAATATGAAACTGTATGTTCGTTGTACTATTAAAACAAATACTGAAGATATTAAGTTCATCCCTCAAAATTTTTAGTGTAGAATTAAACCATTTTATAGGAGGTTGGTTTTCGAACGTAACTTAAGTGGAAAATAAACATTTAATAAATGAGTTAAACAATCTATTAAGAAGCTGACGTGTTCATTAGTAGGTATTTCATTATCGTTGAATATATATATTTATATATATGTATATATATATATATATATATATATATATATATATATATATATACATATATATACAATATATAGTAGGTATTTCATTATCGTTGAATATATATATTTATATATATGTATATATATATATATATATATATATATATATATATATATATATATACATATATATACAATATATATATATATATATATATATATATATATATATATATATATATATATATATATATATATATATCTGTATATATATATATATATATATATATATATATATATATATATATATATATATATATATATATATATATGTATATATATATAGAGGATTTTTCAAATGAAAACAAATTAATTTCTAGGGCGAAGACCACTTGTTATTCAAAATTAAATATGGAGTAGTTGGCACAGTGGTTATCGTGTCGGCCTGTGGATCCTGAGAACCCTGGTTCAATTCCCACTGGCGACAAACATTTTCACCACATATACTACTCAATCAAATAGCACAGAAGTGAATTGTGGTACGATTGTACGGTGAAGTAAAGGTCTAATAATGGTATAACAAATATTTATAGATCATTATGAATAATATTGGATCAAATCAAACCCAATAAATACAAACCAGCCGTTTAGAAATGAATTTCTTCCAATTATCAGGAAAGAAACGGCAATTAAACAAAACAAAAGTGAAGTGGGACACAAGTCCAATCCGCCGTCTTGAAACAAAATGGCCGTTACCTATCTTGAAAAGTACTGCACTGATTCGATTAAAATTTGGTATAAACATAGACGGAAACCAATCTTAACATATTGGTATAATAAAGCTTCAGGCCGCCATCTTGAAACAAAATGACCGCTAGTTATCCTGAAAAGTACTGCACTGATTCGATTCAAATTTAGTGTAGACATAGACGGGAACCAATCTTAACATATAGGTATAATAAAGCTTCAGTCTGCCATCTTGAAACAATATGGCCGCTACCTATCTTGAAAATTACTGTACTGATTCGATACAAATTTGGTATAGGCATAGACGAGAATCAATCTTAACATATAAGTATAATAAAGCTTCAGTCCGCCATCTTAAAATGAAATAGCCGCTACCTATCCTGAAAATTACTGCACTGATTCGATTCAAATTTGGTATAGACATAGACTGATTCGATTCTAATTTGGTACAGACATACACAGGAATCAATATTAATATATAGGTATAATAAAGCTTCAGTCCGCCATCTTTAAACAAAATGGCCGCTAGCTATCCTAAAAAGTACTGCACTGATTCGATTCAAATTTGGTATAGATATAGACGAAAACCAATCTTAACATATAGGTATAATAAAGCTTCAGTCCGCCATCTTGAAACAAAATGGCCGCTAGCTATCCTGAAAATTACTGCGCTGATTCGATTCTGATTTGGTATAGACATAGGCGGGAACCTATCTTAACATATAGGTATAATAATGCTTCAGTCCGCCATCTTGAAACAAAATGACCGCTAGCTATCCTGAAAAGTACTGCACTGATTCGATTCTAATTTGGTACACACATAGAAGGGAACTAATCTTAATATATAGGTATAATAAAACTTCAGTCCTCCGTCTTGAAACAAAATGGCCTCTAGCTATCCTGAAAGTATTGCATTGATTTGATTCAAATTTAGTACCGGTACAGACGAGAACTAATCTTAACATATAGGTATAATAAAGCTTCAGTTCTATGCAATGACCACCAATAAAGCATAGGGGCAATCGCTACAAGTGTGTGGAATAAATTTGGAAAATCCTTGCCTCTCACATGGACAGCTGTACACAAACACTTTATTTGAGTTGCAATGCAACGCATACCGGGTACTTGCATTAAATTATAGACCACGCGAACGAGGTCGCGGGTAATAGCTAGTATAACGTTCACGTTACATATATATATATATATATATATATATATATATATATATATATATATATATATATATATATATATATATATATATATAAATTATTTGTTTAAACAACGCAAGTAACTTTTAAAAACTATTTATTTGGTTAATACAATAATAATTTGTTAATAGCGTTACATCTGAATCTAGACCAACTAAAACTACATGATAAATTTGGTTTTATATTCTTAAAACATGACGTGTCCCCGAGACGTACTTCTACGTAAATGTCTTATTTGTCACGTTTATTGTTGTAGCTGGGCATATAACTTCTCCCTCCTTAGAAGGAAGCACCCTCTGGAAGTTGAAGTTCGATTTCTTCTTTCTGCGGGGTCGTAGTATCCAATGCCAATTTCCTATTTTGAAACCACTTAACAGAAAAGTAAATGATTATTAACATTATTCCGAGATATAATAGAATTGTCCAGATACTCGGGATGTGAAAGTTTGTATCCGATTCTTGAATTGGTGTGAATAAATTAGTTTTTATTTTAAGGATTTTAGATTTATTGTAAAATTGGAAATTTTATTAGGTTTTAGTTTAATGTTGAGTTTTGGAAGCATTAAAGGAGTTCTTTGAGTTTTACCCCAAAATACTAATTTTTGTTGTTTAAAAACTATGTCACAGTTATTTTCCACTTTAATAAGAAAACTTCCAATTAATGATTCTACGTTAATTCCTTCTGGGCAGTTTATAGTAATTTTTTCTTCTCGGGGTAAAATAGGCAAGTATTGGTTTATATCGGGCACTAATTCAAAGTGATTTTCCTTTATTTCTAATTTTGTATAATGACACTGGTTGCCTTGCTGTTCGTTGAGGATTTCTTTTTCGTATGTTGGATTGTAATGCGCGTGGAATTTATTTGGGCATTGGTATGTTTTTCTTGGAATACATATGTCGCTCAATGGAATAATTTCATTTATTGATTTTAAAAAATATCTTGAATTAGGTATTATAGTTACAAAATCTGAATCATATATTGTTGGGATAGAATGCAAGTAATAAAGATCGAAATTTGTTTCATAATTAATTGGGACTGATATTAAGTTGTGACGAAGTAGTTCGTCACAATGTTAAAAACGCGAAATAGTTTCTTATTGACCGAAAAATATTCCGAAGCCGGACCTGGCGACCCATTTAAGCGCGGCAAACAACCGATCTGGCTCAAATTTAGATACCGCGTATGTCTCCGCGTTCTGCGGCCGGCAAGCCTATGTTGAACCAAATCGGGTGGTTTTTAACCTAGTTTCCTTCTGAAACCAAACCACCCATTTGGTTAACATAGGACGAGTCGCCGCCAACATAGTCCGACGCGTTTAATTAAATATTGTAGTATAAATACGCGATCGGAACATCGACCGGCAGTCAAAGTCAAATCGCAATCTGTGCTCACATATTGGTTTACGAGCGACTTAGAAAGCGTGCTCACGTCTCACTGGGAGTTCCGTGTTTACCGGTCGTACCGTCCGTTTTCACCGTCACCATCACCGTCACCGCCGTCAGTTCCGCCAGGTTCCCGACCGGGTGGTAAGTCCCATCCTTTATTTTACCTGTCAAATTCCGGTTTGACCGTTCAGCGCCACGTACTGTGCATCCGAGGTCTTGCGGTCCGTGGAGTGTCGAGTCTCGCACATTTGTTCATCAAACCGGCCTTTGTTATACCTATTGTTGTGATGTGCTCTGAGTGTTTCGTGCAAAATGTCAAAATACCTATCCCGTACTTCCCTACCGTTCCGTCACCTGTGTGTCTCTCCCCCCTCAACGCTACTGCTACACCGACTCGAGCTCAACTTAGAGCGAGTCGCTCGACCCCCGCATCTTCAGCGTGCTGAGTTTCTCACACGTGGGCGCCGCGGTGTAGCCGACGCATTTGTCGCGAGTCGCGGCTACGGCCGTGCGCCGCTTCCCCACTCCTCTCCGCTCCTACCTGGCGTCGCATCATCATTTCATTCATATCACGCATTCATATCATCGCCACGACGCCTTCAGCGTGTTCCCCGAGTGCCGTATCACCGTGTCACCGTCACAAGCGTCTCCGCCGCGACGCTCACCGCACCGCCGACCATCATGGTCGCTCCAGCGACCGTCTCCGAAAAGATTACCACGCCCGACATTACCCTACTGCCTCCCTGGCACATACTCACCTGCAAGGAAATAAAATACATTATTTTATTGTTTATACTAAATTTGCTGTGTTTATTTTCTCAACAACCACACCTTACTTCTCCGACCGGATTGCTTTCCGAGCAATTGGCGCCCGAGCATACCGTCGCCAATTTGTTTTGCCGTATCGCTGCCAGATACGTCGCAAAATAAATGATTTGAAAGGATTCAATCTTACAGTTAACTTTTAATGATTCGTATTCCAAAATATTTTCATGATTTGGTTCAAACGGAAGTTGGGCTTTATAAAATTTTGAATTTTTTTGATTTCTAATAAAAATTCTTCAGGCTGTATTATGCTTGGGTGCAGTGTTCTTAATTTACAGAATGTAATTGAATTTTCCATGTCCTGGAGTACGTTTAGAATAGAATTATAAATTATAATAAGTTGATCGTAAATATATTTTGCGAATAATATATCTTGAATATGCATGATAAATTTGAAGTTTATGACAGAAAAATTCGGGAGACGCCCGGACTCGAACCGAGGACCTTCAGCTTGCCGGGCTGATGCTTTAACCGCTAAGCCACGGCTCCCCTGAACGATATAGGCGTCAACCGAATTTATCTGTCATAGTGTCTAACACAGCATCGATCCCAAGACTTCAAATTTATCAAACTTCAAAGTTACTCATATGACTGAAACTCTTGAAATTTAATTCGTAGTATGATTTCCTTAAAATTAGACTTTGTCGCTACAGACGAAACACGTTGTCAATTCCTATGAGTCATAGGAGTCTTGGGATCGATGCTGTGTTAGACACTATGACAGATAAATTCGGTTGACGCCTATATCGTTCAGGGGAACCGTGGCTTATTGGTTAAAGCATCAGCCCGGCATGCTGAAGGTCCTCGGTTCGAGTCCGGGTGTCTCCCGAATTTTTCTGTCATAAACTTCAAATTTATCAAACTTCAAAGTTATTCGTATGACTGAAACTCTTGAAATTTAATTGAATATGCATATTATTAATAATTTCGTGTAATTGTAAAATTTTTAATTTCAAAGTCTATTCATTATGTTGTATGTCTAACAGTGTTTTATTAAAACTTTTAATTATTTCATCATTTACTGAGTAGGCCAACTTTAATTGGTTTTCCAATTTTTGGTAATATTTTTGTAAATGCTCTAGTATTTCATTATATCGTTTGCCGTCTTCTGCATCTAAATTTCCGGTGACAAATTTGAAAACGGTTCCCGAGCCATCTATAAGTCCTCTTTTATTTCGTTTTAATGCGGTTGAGTGGAAGCCAATGTTTGTAATTTTGTTATTAATAAAGTGTATGTTTATTTTATGAAGCTCTAAAAGTTCTGTTATAACTGAATTTTTTAATTCTAACCCATTGTCAGAAATTATTTGTGCGGGAATTCCGTGATGCGTAAAATACTTTACAAGATTATTAACAATTTCAATACCTTGAGAGGAATTGAGTTTGTATGCCTGGGCATATTTAGAAAATGAATCTATTATTGAGAAATTTTATATTTTCTAAAGTAATAGTATCGATATGTAATAATTTGAAGGGCTTGAATGACATAGGTGTTAAATTTAATTTTAGCTTCAGGGGATTCCTGTCGTATTTTGTAATTTGGCAGATTTCAAATGAATTTTGGTTAGAGTTTCTTAGTTTAGGCCAATAATAATTTTGCTCAATGCGCGCTTCTGTTTCTTCAATACCACGATGATTTGGTTTTACTTTCGTGGTATTTACAAATAATTTCGGATTTTTCGTTTTCGTCTGTGTCATCCGTAAGGTACTATTTACATCTAACTATGTTAATTTGGGAATTTTTAAAATAGTTTTGTAAAATCAGGCTAAATTTTTCATACGTACCGCTTTCACAATATAAGTGATATTTAACTTTTGGTACTGTATATTCTTTAATAAAATTAATTGCTTTCCTTTCGAAATTTAATTGAGAAAGTTTTACTAATATTCTTTGTTTTTTTGTAGCGTGTAATTTTAGAATAGTTAATTTTTTTGGACTGTGTTGTGTTTCTGAAATAATTATTTAATTTTTGCCGTAATTTACAGGGCATTCTATTATTGGGATTCCTATAATTGGGTGTTCCTTCTTTGTATGAATGGTGGCGTAACTCTCACTAGAAGAGTCGTCAACATCACTTTGTTGATCACCTGTTTCGATGATTAGTGATTGATTATCTTTTTCGTCGGTTTGTCTTGGTTCTAGTAATTCGTTTAAGTGTTTAATGTCTTTTATTACTGATTTGATTTCGTCCGTATCGTTTATATTTAATTAAAAATTTGATTTATCGTCGGGAAGTTTGAAAACTGTAACAGGTGTATCAGTATTGTTTAAAATATATTGAAGCATTGATTTGACATCTAACCAGTTCTTTCGATCTAATCCGGAAGCTATTTGTGGTATGGCAAGATTTTTAATTTTATTTTTAATGCAAAAAGTTTTTAAATTTAAAAGTGCATAAAATACATCTTGCTTTGAAGGTTTGTCATCATATTTTTCTTTAGTAATCATGTAAATTATATATCTGAAATTACTTTTTAAATGAACTAAGGAATGAAATTTTGGGTTTTGTTTCTTTAATTTATCCATATTATTAAAATTTTCTTTAAACTGTTTCGCAATTCCTCGTGCCATGTATAAATATTTGCTGACGCAGTGCGCTAGACTGCTAGATAGCGGCGCGTCAAATAGATTCCCTACAACTTCTAAAACATTGATGTTCGTTGATGTATTATTAAATTTTGATATCAAATAATACTGATATTGTATTAGTGGGTCTTTATTGTCTAAATCGGCAGGTAAATTTTGAATTTTGTCATTAGTTTCATGAGGAATACGGCTTAATGCATCGGCATTAGAATTTAACTTTCCTTTTTTATAGATTATGTCATAATCGAATTCTTCAAGTTTAAGTCTCCATCTTATTAATTTTTGACTACATTGTTTTAAAGAAAATAGCCATTGTAATGGTCTATGATCGGTGTAAATTTCGAATTTATGGCCAAAAAGATAGGGTCTAAAATATTGTGTACTCCAAAGTATCGCCAAAAGTTTTTTCTCTATTGTGGAATAATTCATCTCTGATTCATTCAAGGTCCTGCTCGCTCGCGACTGGGAGGTCATTACCAGAGTTACCTTGCGATAAGACAGCTTCGATTGCGACGATACTGACATCAGATGTTAAGATGAATTCTTTAGTAAAGTCTGGGTATTGTAACAGTGGTTCGTTTATAAGCAGATTTTTGCACGTATTAAAACAGTTTATATATTCAGGGTCATTTATGTTGATGATTGTGTCTTTTTTCAAGCATTTTGTAAGTGGTTTTTAGTTTCGCGTAATCTTTAATAAATTTCCGATAATAACCAAGCAGACCAAGATATCCTTTAATTTGTTTAACGGTTTTGGGAATAGGATAATTTTGAATTGCCGAAATTTTGTCTGGGTTAAGTTTTATACCTTGTGGGGTTACAATGTGGCCTAAATACGCGACTTACTTTCGTAAAAATTCCGACTTATCAAGCTGAGTTTTGAAACTAGATTTTCGTAAACGGTTGAAAACTAATTTTAAATTATTAATATGTTTTTGCAAACTGCTTGAAAAAACAATAATTTCGTCCAGATAGACTAAACATTTTTCGTTAGTGAGTCCACGTAGTATGTTGTCCATTATTCGCTGAAAAGTTGCGGGGGCATTTTTCAAACCGAAAGGCATCCGCAAAAATTCATAATGGCCGTCTTCCGTGTTAAAAGCGGTCTTTTGTATGGCCTGATCTTCCATTTGGATTTGGTGGAACCCGGAGGCCAAGTCAAAAGTAGTAAAATATGTACATCGTCCTAATTTGTCAAGTAGGTCGGTGATATTTGGTAATGGGTATTTGTCTCCTATTGTTTTCTCGTTAAGCTTCCGAGAATCTATCACTATTCTCCATTTCTTTTCACCTGACGCGTCTATTTACTTAGGTACAACCCATATGGGTGAACACCAAGGTGAGTTAGAATGTTTAATTATAGTTTGGTCTAGCATTTTTTTTATTTGGTCGCGAACTTCAATTTTATGGATTTCGGGATATTTATAAGATTTTGTATAAGTCGGTATTTCATCCGTGGTTTTAATGCTATGTCGTATTTGATTTGTGAATGTCAGTTTGTCATTTTCATTATAAAATATGTCAGAGTATTGATTAATACGATTTTAAGATTTCTGAATTTTCTTCTATGTTCATATGTTCCGTACGAATTTTGGATGCATCGAATTTCAAATTTTTTATTTCAGAATAATTTAAATTTGGACTTGCATATGTCATATAATTATCAAAACTTTCTACTACTACTAAACTAGGTAATCTGAATGTAACGTGATACTCTGTTGGATTGATAACGATACATAAACGGTGAGAGTTTTGTACGATTGTTACACATTCGGGGATAATTAGATTTTGAGATTTAATTTGTGGAACTACTACTGTACTTTTCTCTACATTTACCTTTATTTTTATTATTTTTTCTGACTTTGGTTCGACAGTAATATTTGGTATAATTTTTAATATATTTAAATTCAAATAATTCTTATTATCAAAATAGTTTATTTTAATTTTACTATATGGTGTAATAATTAAATCATTAAATGTATCAATTAAAATTCTTAACTTTTTTAGATTATCCATGTCCAATAGCATGTCGAATTGATCGTGAAAGTCGAAAATGTGATATTTTAAATAAACTTCATCTTCTAATTTTGGGTTTAATATTTTAGAAATAGGTACCATTGTACTGTATAATTCTGCTGTTGTAATTTGGAATGGATCTTTTGTTACAAATTTATTATAGAATTTAGATGCTATGTTGGGCCGAATAAAAGATCTAGTGCTACCGGTATCTATTAATACTTTAAAATTATTCTCTGGGAGTATTATGAATGGGAGTTTACTCTGATTTATCGTTAAATTCATTAGTTCAAAGTGAGATCGCAGGCTAGATTTCCTAAAAAATGTTGGTCAGAGGTATCAATATCAATTTTATCGTTAGTATTTACTTGTTCTACTGTCTCTATTTCGTCGCTTTCGTATGTTTCTGGGAGATTACAATTATTATCTGCAAGGTTATCGCTTTCTTTTAATTCATATTCGTCTAAATTAAAAAGTTCTTCTGCATGAAATTGTGGGGATTGACAATTTTCAAAATTTTGACGTGACGGTCCTGGTATAGGTTGGAAAGCAGTATTACGAGTTGAAATACTCATAGGAGTAAGTTTTGGCATAACTTTGCTCTGATTATTCGTTGAGTTTATAAAATTTTGACTTGGGAAATTTCTTTGATTTCTGAAATTAGGGTTCCTGTTTACTGTAGGAGTGAAATAGTTTTGTCTAGCAGGTGGGAATTTATTTTGTTATACGGGTAGAGGTGGTATGTATTTGGGTGCCATTTTAAAATTTGAGGTGTTTTGTTTTGGAATAAATTTTTGATTTTGCCTATAAAAGTTTTTAGGTGTTTTAGGGCTTGCTGCGAATTGGAAATCATTCGTAAGCATGTGTAATGCCGAATTTAAATCACCAGGGTTCTTTGTCCGCATTAATTGACCGATAGGGTCTTTAAGTCCCTTCAATAAAATTTAGAGCATAGTTACGGAAATATCCAATTAAAATTGGTGCCTCGTTAGCGACGAAACTTATCGAAATATTTGATAGTTGTATATTTAAGAGATGTTGCACTCTATTATAAAATTCAAAAACAGTTTCTTTATCGCTTTGTTTCAAATCTGTCATTTTAATACATAAGCAATCTGTTTTGTCCGCGTAAGTGGTTAAAAGAGCTGTTTTTAAATCATTACATGTAGCAATAGTGCAACTGGCTATATTAATGGCTGCTTCGCTCTTTAATTTCGCTAAAATACTACTCATGAGGTATTCATTTTGAAAATCACCTTCATCGGCGGCATTATAAAACTTTGTTACAAGTTTTCCCGTGATTTCTAAGAATCGGGGTAATAGTTCTCGTTCTCCATGGAATTCAGGAATCATGTCCAAATATTCCATTTTCAAAGGGGGTGTAGTTGCCATTTTTAATTGTAATTTAGGTTGTCTTAATTTGAACGAACTGATTTTAGGATTTAAATTAAAATTTTCAAGATTAGAGCCAGATTCAGAGTTTGTACTATTTTCTGATTCACTCGTTAAATTAAAAATAGGAACAAACGACATATGGTACTCACAGCAACACCAGGATTCGCTTCATATCCTCTGAGACGATGGCGGCTGGCTGGTACTCGGCTCTCGATGAACGCTTCTTTGGGTAAATGCGATGACCTCTCTGAATTGGATGACTGATGTCCTCTCAGCAACTCTCTCCTTTGGGTCTCGTACTGGTTACTTGATTGTCTTGTACGTAAAGTGTTATTTTTAACACTTTCGAATGTTCGATGGCTGAATTAATCACTGACGTGAAACGATGTTATATTCTCTAAAACGTTTTAGCCATCCTACAGATTGCTCCAATTATTTGTTTAAACAACGCAAGTAACTTTTGAAAAACTATTTATTTGATTAATACAATAATAAGTTGCTAATAGCGTTACATCTGAATTTATACTAACTAAAACTACATAATACATTTGGTTTTGTATTTTTAAAACATGACGTGTCCGCGAGACGTGCTTCTACGTAAATGTCTTATTTGTGACGTTTATTGTTGTAGCTGGGCACATAACTTATATATATATATATATATATATATATATATATATATATATATATATATATATATATATATATATATAAGTAACGTTTTTTATTTTCCACAACTTTGAATAATTACATCAGATTAATTTTAATACAAGTGGACACTTCAGTCTCCCGACAGTAGCTGTCTTATAAAAATGATGGTTAAAGACTTCTCATGTCAAATAGCTTATCTAATAGAAATATGAGTTTATGGAATGTCCTCGGTTGGGCATGGTCAGCGGGTCTCGTGAGAACGGGCGTTATAACTCCTCCCTTCTTAGAATTGAATATCGTCGGGGATGTTCAGCTGGCTTGGGGAGTGAATGCCCTGGTTGGAGTTCTATGACTGAATCCCTGCAAGGGTGTGTCTTCTTCTGGAAAACACCTTTTCTTGGCAAAAACTGCGAAAATAAATATACTGACAATTGATAAGATCAGATAGTGTGATATGATAGCATAATTCGTGGTTTCTATGTCGTAGTCTTCGTTGATGTTCTCGAATTTGTTGATAGGTAATTTCAAATCTTGAATATTATGAATATCGATACTCATCGTAGGAATTTGGCTTGTGTTTAGATTAATTTGGAAATCTTCTAGAATGATTGGTTTGCCGAAAGTTCCATCTTGAAATTTAAAATTTTGATTTATAAATTTCAGTATATTCCTTCTAAAGTCTCGATTTCATCGCCTTGTTGACATGATGCGTGAATTGCCTCTGGTTGTGGTAGAACTTCTAAGAACTGGTTGATATCGTCTTTAATTTCAACATGGTTTTTTAATAATTTTAACATTTGTGTATTGGCAATTTTTACTGTTGTTATATAGTATGATATTCTTTTCGCAAGTTTCATCGTTAATTTCTTTAATTTTATTTGGACATTGGTAGATGGTTCCTTTTGAGCCTACGCCGTTCAGTGATTTAATATGACCATCGAGAGTTTTTAAGAAATAATTTTGATAACAAATATTTATTATATCGCACTAAAAAATGTTACACTGTTACAAAATGACGTATTTATTTTGTTCTCTTATTTTTCATAAATATTTATATTAACAGAACATAATCATTTATAATCGCCTCCTATTGGCAAATGAAAATATATACGTATTGTTGCGTTTGCAAATGAGTTGTGTTATATAAAATAAAATATATTTTCAACACCCCTTCTCAACGAAGTATAGCAAACGCATCCTTCTTCTTATTTTAATTTTTCAGTTGACCAATCGATGACCGCAATTGTCTAAATTTGTCTTTAACTAATGGTTTCGTTAGAATGTCTGCAACCATTTGCTCGGTCGTACAATATTTCAAATTGATGATGTTAGTGTCCCACAAATTACGGATAAAATGTTGAGATATATCAATATGATTCGTCCGGTTACTGCATTGATCAGATGCGACGAGCTTGATGCAGCCCTGATTGTCCTCATGTAGGATGACTGAGTTGTCAACGCTGATTCCCAGATCTTGCAGCACTCGTTTTAGCCACTGCAACTCCCGACAAGCATGGGAGACTGCAACGTATTCAGCCTCAGTTGAAGACAGCGCTACGGTGGTCTGTTTTCTGCTGCTCCAGGCGATTGTCGAAGTTCCCAACTGGAACAGGAGTCTACTAGTAGACTTCCTATCATGACGATCACCGGCCCAGTCCACATCCACGAATCCGGCGAGTTCCAGCTTGCTTTCTGCCTTGAAGTGCAGTTTCAGGTCAACGGTGGTGTGCAGATAAATAATTATTCTCTTCACTGCTTTCCACTCGCTCTCAGTAGGAGTTTGAATTCGACGACAAAGAATACCAACAGCTAGGTCGATGTCTGGCCGTGACAGGTTGGTCAGGTACAGCAGTGATCCCACTGCTTTTCGGTACTGCTTGTTGTCTGGTAGCTTAGGATTTGGAGCATCATTACTTAGAAAACCCGTCTCCATTGGTGTGATGACAGGTTTGGCATCTTGCAGGCCGTACTTTGTAACCAGCGCTGCAATCTTAGCGAGTACAGCAGCACGTGAGTATTTTCTTTGTCGCCAGCTTTGGTGAATAGGCAGGGGTCTGCCTGACTGTGCTTGAAACCCACTTGCTCCAAAGTTGACGTTGCAGTTTTGTTAAAGGCTCTTGCGGCTTGTTTGAGCCCATACAGACTCTTGCGAAGACGAAATACTTTATGTTCAGCAACTTTCATCACAAAACCTTGTGGCTGCTCCATATAAAGCTCCTCCTGGAGCTCACTATTCAGTAGAATACGAACAGTTTCGTGTTTAACGACTGGTGCAAATGTCTCGTCGTATTCAACTCCATACCGTTGTAAGCCTCCCTTATTTAAAGGAGAATTAACAAATAATTTATATGGGTTCTTGTCAGACCGGAGAAAGGACAAGTAATAGGGTTGTTGTAAATAAGTTTGTACTTACAATTTTGTTCAACAAATAACAAAGATTTATTCACACTTACTACATGGTTGATGTTGTCGAGTTCCTACTGAACTCTCGTATTGACTATCTGACTATGTGACTGCATCTGACTGTGTGACTACTGTCGTTATAACTGACCTAACGCTACTATATATCTAATTACAAAAGTACTAAGTCAGCAAATAGTTAGCTACTTACGTCAACGAATATTATTTAGAATACTTGACCTCATTACAACATGTTCTACTTTACTTAATTGTATTCACTAAGAATGTGCTGACTTTGACTTGTTACATTCCTCCCTTTTTCAAACAATTTGCTTCCTGCAAAGGGGCACAATTTACATATTACACAAAACATAATTTAACTATTATTTCCTTGTTACATTCCCTTTTTTATACCTTAAATTTTAAATTAAATATACATAAACACTAAAACACTTTTAACACGTACCAATCGAAAAATAGTCCAAATAAACACCACCATCGTCTTATGTTTATTTTATAACGCACAACACTAGAATAAAATTGAAGTTTATACCTCGTATCTCGTTCTTTCTTGTGGTTATTTGTGAATGTCGAATTTGGTTTGAATTTCTTCTTGTAGTACTGCTTATGTCGTCTAAATATCGAATCTCGTTTACTCGTACTTCTTTTCATCTTTTGGCCATTTGTTGTGGAGTTCTTTAATTGATGTGGATTCTTCCTATCGTACTGTTTTCTTTGTTCTTTATTTCTCTGAAATTGTTTGCTGTTTTCGAACTTAATGCTGATCTATCCAACTTCGTCATTTCCTACATTAACCGCTTGTGAAATTTCCTCAATACCCGTACCCTCTATTAAGCCATCATTTTTAACCCCTGATGCTTCTTTTTCCTCCCTATTTACCTCGTAAATTTCCGGAGCTTCCTCGGTAACGGCGTCATTAGGTCTCTCTTCACTGCTACGGTCTTCTTTCGAACTTACTTGTTGGGTGTCATCCTCATTCCCGTCTATTTCAGCAATATTTTCTCTTTCTCTTTCTTTAATTTCTTTACAAAGACAGTACTTTTTCTTAGGCATCTTACATCCAAAACATCTTAATGCTCCATCGTCCATCGGAATGCCATCTAAATGGTCATAAATCATAAGAGCTGCCTCTTGGTCACCGGATATTTCCGCCATTCTTAACATATTAAAGAACCACGTAATTTCCTCCATCTCTTTTAATTCTTCCGCGTCTATTTCTTCATTATTCTTCTTATTTTGGCCTATTTCTGTTTGCTCGCATTTACAGCGTGTATCATCTTCAATGTCTTCTTCTTTTTGACTTTCGTAAACATTTGACTGCTGCCGATGATACATATGCTGACGCTCACGCTTATGCTGACGCTTATGCTGACGCTCACGCTGACAATGCCTAGCGTAATGGTTGCCATTGCAATTATAACACTGAACTTGATTTCTTCTATAATGAGTGTCATCATCTTCTCTCTGGTAGTGTAAGCCTCCCTTATTTAAAGGAGAATTAACAAATAATTTATATGGGTTCTTGTCAGACCGGAGAAAGGACAAGTACTAGGGTTGTTGTAAATAAGTTTGTACTTACAATTTGGTTCAACAAATAACAAAGATTTATTCACACTTACTACATGGTTGGTGTTGTCGAGTTCCTACTGAACTCTCGTATTGACTATCTGACTATGTGACTGCATCTGACTGTGTGACTATACTGTCACTGTCGTTATAACTGACCTAACGCTACTATATATCTAATTACAAAAGTACTAAGTCAGCAAATAGTTAGCTACTTACGTCAATGAATATTATTTAGAATACCTGACCTCATTACATCATGCTCTACTTTACTTAATTATATTCACTAAGAATGTGCTGACTTTGACTTGTTACATTCCTCCCTTTTTCAAACAATTTGCTTCCTGCAAAGGGGCACAATTTACATATTACACAAAACATAATTTAACTATTATTTCCTTGTTACATTCCCATTTTTATACCTTAATTTTTACTAATTTTAAATTAAATATACATAAACACGAAACACTTATCACTTGTACCATCCATAAAATAGTCCAAATAAACACCACCATCGTCTTATGTTTATTTTATAACGCACAACACTAGAATAAAATTGAAGTTTATACCTCGTATCTCGTTCTTTCTTGTGGTTATTTGTGAATGTCGAATTTGGTTTGAATTTCTTCTTGTAGCACTGCTTATGTCGTCTAAATATCGAATCTCGTTTACTCGTACTTCTTTTCATCTTTTGGCCATTTGTTGTGGAGTTCTTTAATTGATGTGGATTCTTCCTATCGTACTGTTTTCTTTGTTCTTTATTTCTCTGAAACTGTTTGCTGCTTTCGAACTTAATGCTGATCTGTCCAACTTCGTCATTTCCTACATTAACCGCTTGTGAAATTTCCTCAATACCCGTACCCTCTATTAAGCCATCATTTTTAACCCCTGATGCTTCTTTTTCCTCCCTATTTACCTCGTAAATTTCCGGAGCTTCCTTGGTAACGGCGTCATTAGGTCTCTCTTCACTGCTACGGTCTTCTTCTGAACTCACTTGTTGGGAATCATCCTCATTCTTGTCTAATTCAGCAATATTTTCTCTTTCTCTTTCTTTAATTTGTTCACAAAGACAGTACTTTTTCTTAGGCATCTTACATCCAAAACATCTTAATACTCCATCGTCCATCGGAATGCCATCTAAGTGGTTATAAATCATAAGAGCTGCCTCTTGGTCACCGGATATTTCCGCCATTCTTAACATATTAAAGAACCACGTAATTTCCTTCATCTCTTTTAATTCTTCCGCGTCAATTTCTTCTGTATTTTTCTTAGTTTGGCCTGTTGTTTCTGCTTCTCTTCTGTTATACTGTGTATCATTTTCAATGTCTTCTTCTTTATGATTATCATAAAAATTTGACTGCTGACGCTGATATTTATGCCGACGCTGATGCTTATGCTGACGCTCACGCTGACAATGCCTGGCGTAATGGTTGCCATTGCAATTATAACACTGAACTTGATTTCTTCTATAATGAGTGTCATCATCTTCTCTCTGGTAGTCGTAGTAATCGCCTCTCTGATCATTGTAGTTTTCTTCATCCTGGTAATTGTATTTTTCTTCCCTCTGATAATGGTAATTTTCTTCCCTCTGATAATGGTAATTTTCTTCTCTCTGGTAATTGTAATTTTCTTTCCTCGGATAATTGCAATTTTCTTCTCTCTGGTAGTTGTAATTTTCTTCCCTCGGATGATTGTAATTTTCTTCCCTCTGGTAGTTGTAATTTTCTTCCCTCAGATAATTGTAATTTTCTTCCCTCTGGTAGTTGTAATTTTCTTCCCTCGGATAGTAGTAATTTTCTTCCCTATGATAATGGTAATTTTCTTCCCTCGGATAGTGATTCGCTCGTTGACGCTGATGCTGTTGCTGACACTGCCTGGCATAGTGGTTACCATTGCAAATGTAACATTGTACAGAGCGTCTTCTCTCGTTGTAATTTGATCTTCTTTGGCCGTACATCTTTCTTGAGTCACTTACTTGCTTGTTGTCATTGAATCCATGCTTCTCAATTTACCAAACATTTAGTTCGTGTAGTTTGGAAAAAAAAAATTCGCAAATCGATGCCATCATTTGTATCGGAGAGAATACAACTGTTGTTATTATTGAAATTCCTAATACTTGCTTTTCCGCGAGTGAACCAAAAACGATTGGCCACCCTGATCTGACAAAATATCCTTTACCGCTGCCACCAATTTGTAACAGAGGGTTGTTGTTGCAAATCCCACCGCTGCCACCAATTTGTAAGCCTCCCTTATTTAAAGGAGAATTAACAAATAATTTATATGGGTTCTTGTCAGACCGGAGAAAGGACAAGTACTAGGGTTGTTGTAAATAAGTTTGTACTTACAATTTGGTTCAACAAATAACAAAGATTTATTCACACTTACTACATGGTTGGTGTTGTCGAGTTCCTACTGAACTCTCGTATTGACTATCTGACTATGTGACTGCATCTGACTGTGTGACTATACTGTCACTGTCGTTATAACTGACCTAACGCTACTATATATCTAATTACAAAAGTACTAAGTCAGCAAATAGTTAGCTACTTACGTCAATGAATATTATTTAGAATACCTGACCTCATTACATCATGCTCTACTTTACTTAATTGTATTCACTAAGAATGTGCTGACTTTGACTTGCTACAGTAGTCGTAGTAATCGCCTCTCTGATCATTGTAGTTTTCTTCATCCTGGTAATTGTATTTTTCTTCCCTCTGATAATGGTAATTTTCTTCTCTCTGGTAATTGTAATTTTCTTTCCTCGGATAATTGTAATTTTCATCCCTCTGGTAGTTGTAATTTTCTTCCCTCGGATAATTGTAATTTTCTTCCCTCTGGTAGTTGTAATTTTCTTCCCTCGGATAGTAGTAATTTTCTTCCCTATGATAATGGTAATTTTCTTCCCTCGGATAATGATTCGGCCGTTGACGCTGATGCTGTTGCTGACACTGCCTGGCATAGTGGTTGCCATTGCAAATGTAACATTGTACAGAGCGTCTTCTCTCGTTGTAATTTGATCTTCTTTGGCCATACATCTTTCTTGATTTACTTACTTGCTTGTTGTCATTGAATCCATGAATTTCAATTTACCAAACATTTTGTTCGTGTAGTTTGGAAAAAAAAAAATTCGCAAATCGATGCCATCATTTGTATCGGAGAGAATACAACTGTTGTTATTGTTGAAATTCCTAATACTTGCTTTTCCGCGAGTGGACCAAAAACGATTGGCCACCCTGATCTGACAAAATATCCCACCGCTGCCACCAATTTGTAAGCCTCCCTTATTTAAAGGAGAATTAACAAATAATTTATATGGGTTCTTGTCAGACCGGAGAAAGGACAAGTACTAGGGTTGTTGTAAATAAGTTTGTACTTACAATTTGGTTCAACAAATAACAAAGATTTATTCACACTTACTACATGGTTGATGTTGTCGAGTTCCTACTGAACTCTCGTATTGACTATCTGACTATGTGACTGCATCTGACTGTGTGACTACTGTCGTTATAACTGACTTAACGCTACTATATATCTAATTACAAAAGTACTAAGTCAGCAAATAGTTAGCTACTTACGTCAACGAATATTATTTAGAATACTTGACCTCATTACAACATGTTCTACTTTACTTAATTGTATTCACTAAGAATGTGCTGACTTTGACTTGTTACACCGTTGCGAAAATCCTCTTGCTACCAGCCGTGCCTTCACCGTTCTCGTCTCGCTTGGATTTAAATATCCATTTAGAAGTGATGGCTCGTTGCCCAGCTGGAAGATCTACAAGCTCGAATACTTTGTGTTTGTCGAGTGATGCCATTTCTGCTTTAGCAGCTTTACGGCATTTTTGCTGTTCTCTGGTTGACATCTTCAGCATATGATCCCACGATGCTGGATCGTTGTCTTCTTCCGTTTGATAACAAAGGCGAACAGGTAGTTGACCTTTGTTTTGGCTTGTTGATCTTCGTACTTCTGCCTGAAGTTCAGTCGACATTTCTTCAACCCCTTCTGGTACCTGAACTTCCGCAGCTTCCAAGTTAGGCATAATTTGATCATTATACGATTGCCTGTGCTTCTGTCTGTCTTCTAAATCAGCTGCCGCTTCTTGCTTGACAGGTACTTCCGATGACTGATGTGGAATCTTACTTAGTTTCCCCATCACACAGTCTGCTTTGCACGTGTTGCTGCCATTTACAAACTTGATACCGCTGGCTAGCTTTCTTTTGTACAGCTGTTGTATAGCTGCAGAGTCTCGGTGCCCAAGTCTACGATGCCACAATTCAGCACTCGCACGATGAATCCTCTCGACGATTTTGCTGCTGCCTATCTGTACGCATGACAGTTCGTACACGTCACCAATTTCGGCAGCATGCATTGCCAAATGACCTTCTTGACTTATCATGCAGCCGCTGTCATCTATGTGAATTTCGCAACCCTTTTTGCGAAGTTTGCTAACTGATATGAAGCTGCTTCGAAGTTGTAGAACGTACAATACTTTTTTTAGGTTGATTATGTTCATCTTACCATCTGGTTGTTTGCAGTGCAGAGTGCCCGTTCCAATTCCAGAAGCTGGAATTGCGTAACCTCTTCCAGCCAACTGGATCGTTCGTTTCGTAAGACGCATCTCTGCAAAGAAGGATTTATCACTTGCTATGCTGGATTTGTGACTGGTGCATCCCGTATCTATCAGCCACACATCACTTTTTTACTTAGTGACATGTGCTTGCTCGGTTGCAATAAATGTAAATTGTTTTCTGCTTTCTGACAGAACAACTGAATTGACTTCTTCCTTGGAAATTGATTGTGATGCCTGTTCATTCTTCCATTTGCGACAGTCGAGCTTTAGATGACCTCTTTTGCCACAATGATAACATAAACGGTTTTCCTTAACTTCCTGTTTCGCTTTTCCCCATTTGTTGTTGTAGTTGTTATCACTATGCTGGTTTTTTAGCTTGCGTGATTGAGTTGGAAACATTGCAGTTTCAATATCGTTGCAATTTACACGATGCTCGAAACGACGCGCATATTCATCTAGCAATTTTCCACTGACGAAATCCATGCTGAGAGTGTGTTCATCACGGCTTTCCAGAGCTGTTATTAAACCATCGTAGCCCCAAAATAGAAAATAAAAGGGGCTGCCTTCGTTACTGAAGATGAAACATTATTACACCACTTACCAGACGAATACAGCATATACTTAGCAGAAATGCTTAGCATTTACCTCATCCTGCAGCACATAGAAAAGGGCACAAGCAAAAACTACACAATATGCACAGATTCCCTTAGCAGTCTTCAATCCATCCTATACACCCCATAACAAAAAACATTCAAGACCTCCTAATCCAACTTAACACAAACAATACTCAAGTGAACTTCGTCTGGATCCCATCGCATACAGGAATACCAGGCAATGAAAAAGCGGACACAGCTGCCAAGGAAGCCACAAAAATCCCCCTCACTCCCAGTCCTATTGAAGCAAGAGACATCGCAGCGACATTTAAAAACAAAATCAGAGAAAACTGGAAGCTACGATGGACCAACCTCGAAACAAACAAGTTAAAAAACATACAAGAAAAAATTCAACCATGGCAAGAACCCGAAAACTCTACCAGAAGAGATCAAGTAATATTTACAAAAATAAGAATTGGTCATACTATGCTAACACACAAGCACTTATTTGAAAAAACAAACCCCAAACAATGCACCGATTGCAATACACAGATCACAGTGGAGCACATCATACTACACTGTAAAAACTATGACGATCAAAGAAGGAAACACCGGATACCACCAACGATGAAAGAAGTCCTGAACGCGAGGAACTACACCCCAATAATGAAATATATCAAAGATATTCAAATATAAAAGGAAATATAAATGTAAATTAGATTAATACCTATGTATACACACATGCTAATACCCAAAGGGTGAAGTAAAATTCAAATAAAAAAAAAACAAAAACAAAAACCATCGTAGCTCTCTCGAAGACTGGCCAGCAGACCAGCAGGCTCTTCTGAAACTGTCAGTTCAATCCCGGCAGTCCTGAGTTGACTCGCCAACTCTTGCATGTCAGTGATGTGCTGTCGCATTGTACCAGAGAGAGAACGTTTGGTCCAGTACTTCCGGTATAGAAATACTTTGCTAATCATTGTCTTTCGTTCATACAACTGCTGCAGTGTAGGCCAAACTTCCGATGCGATGTCTAAATGGCGAATATGAATCAGATGATCTTCACCGACGGACAGCATCAGCCTGTACATGGCCGAATTATTCTTATTGATCCAATCTTCGGTAATAGGTTCTGGTTTGACACCCTGTACGGTGTCCCAAGTTTTGTCTTTGACCAGCAGCCATTAACGGATCCTCTTCTGTCCCTCATTTTCCGCCATTTTGAATAAACTTACCTGTTTTCCACTTTTTAGGCATTTAAAAAAAAAACACAGTTTTCTTAATAAAGAATAGCTCAATGTTATAGCACTGGGCCCATAACCTGATGAAAAATCTGTATTATATCGCACTAAAAAATGTTACACTGTTACAAAATGACGTATTTATTTTGTTTTCTTATTTTTCATAAATATTTATATTAACAAAACATAATCATTTATAATCGCCTCCTATTGGAAAATGAAAATATATACATATTATTGCGTTTGCAAATGAGTTGTATTATATAAAATAAAATATATTTCCAACAAATTTTTAGTTTGAATGACAGTTACAAATTCAGTCTGATATTTGGTTGGAATAGGTATAAGATGATATAGTTGGAAATTCGTTTCATAATTGATAGGAATTTCTAAGAAATATACAATTTCAATATACTGTTTTTTCAAAAATATTCTTATCTTTTCCGCTCCAATAATATTTCTCTAGGAGTAAATATAGTAATTGAATTAATAGAATTAGTATAAGCTTTAAGCGCGAATTTTAATTTATTCTCAAATTTAGTATTATTTTCGAAGATTTTATTTTGATTAATTCACCGGAGATGTTCGGTTATGGTAGAATGAAACCTTTCAATTAATCCATTGCTTTTTGGGTTACGAACACAGGTTATGTGGACATTTATTTTATAGATTTTAAGTAATTCTTTTACAAGGTTGTTGTCAGAGCTGGGAACTACTTAAAGTAAAAGTACTGGAAGTAGTACTTTAAGTATATCATATACTTTTTTTTTATTTGAAAGTAAGTTATATTTACAACTGGCCTTGTTCAGCCCAACCAGCAAATTAGATGTACAATAATAAATAACATGTGTGAGGTAAACTCCCACTGGAGTTTCCTACTTAAAATACTTTACTTAATATACTTTACTTAATACACTTTTGAAAATTAGTATTCAATACTGTACTTAAAGTACTTTTTTCATGCAAAAGTACTTTAAATACTTTCATGTACTTAAAGTACAAAAACGTACTTAAAGTAAAAAAAGTATTTAAAGTAATTTAAATACTTTAAATACTAAATACTTTTCGCATGCGCATAACTAATATGTAGTTTGAATCATAAAGGGAGCATGTGCAGGTCTATACAAATACGCTCTAACGCTGTCGTGATTTTATATTTTTGATACTTTGTACTTATTGTCAGTTACACATTGTCTCTACTGTTTTACTGTTGTAGTCAGTACAGTTTTATTTGCAAGGGTGTTTACAATTAAAGACAAATCAAGAAAGGTGAGTAAGTATTGTTTAAAAAATAGACAAACAGTAAACAGTGAAACATCATATATATTTTAACAATTTAATGGTGTTTAATGAATTAAGATTTGTTAACATGTATATTTGAAAAATTATCAATAAAATTATAGCTATAGTTGCGTAACAACACGGAAGTAAATTATCAGTCGAATAATTGAAATATTTATTATCCAACACCTAATAAAAACATTATAACATATAGTGATTTTAAATAAATAATTAGTTCGTAAGTCACTAGCCACTAGGTTACTAGTGAGATTAAAGTAAATAAATAACTAAAGTATTCATGTTTTTTTTCTACGGCACATTTTTAGATTTATACATCGAATGTTATACTGACGACATGAAAAATTTATTTTAAAATATATCATTAAAATGTAATGCATAAAATTTGGTATGGTACAGGTGTGTTATGATATCGTTTGTTCAACTTTTTAAGCGTGATTATTATGCATCGTAACATACTAGTATCATAAATCATAAGTAATTATTTTCTATTTCCGTTTGATAATGACACCATTTTTTTACTCAAATTTTTCAATCACCGATTAATATTAATCATGATTAAATAATAAAAGAAAATATGTTTACCATTATTATTTAATCATGATTAACATTAATCGAGATTAAACCGCGATTGAAAAACTGGCCCTAAGTTAGATAACTCAATGAAATAGAGAGATAATTATTTCACTCTTTCTGTTTGATTGAAAATTGACATATATAACTACATACATTGTTGTAATATTAACAAAAACAGTAGAAGAAAATTTATTTCTTATTATAAATATCAATAACATAGTTGTTGTATTTATATATATTCTTACCGCACAAAAATTAAAGAATCATTGACAATCTAATTCGAATGTGTTCTTTCTTTTTTGTTTTTTGAATTAATAAGTGTCATGAGAAAGTCAAAAATGTATAATTTTAAATGCAGTTTTGTGCTTATTTAAACGATAATAAAAAATATTTATGTATCATAGGTGAAAACAGGTTTTAATTTTATATTAAACAAATTAAAATAGGTACATTTATATGTCAAAATGACATTTCACAAACTCAAATATTTACAATAAACCAAAATTGTCATACTATACCTACATTTATTTATGTATGTATTTTGTATGTTTGTATGATAAAATAAATAACAATATATACGAGTATATAAACCCTTTCATGTTTGTTATAGTTGCTGAATTCCTTGCTTCTATTTAATTTTGAATTATAAATTAAATTTTGAAGTCTGCCTGTGGATCCTGAGAACCCTGGTTCGATTCCCATAGGCGACAAACAATTTTCATAATTTCAAAAACTACCCCTGTGGCTCCTCCACCATTAACATCTTTGGGGGCCGTGATTTGACGACTGGTAACCGCACTTCACGCGCAATATATATCACTTACCGAGATCTGCTTCGGCAGAGTGCCGAACCCAGTAATGGGTAGAAGGCGTGATGATATATTTATTTATTTTTATTTAATTAAATTCTGTATTAAAATAACCTAGTTGTTAATTTTACTTAGGATTTAGTACTGTAATTACATTTTAACGTTAAAAGTATTACAAGTAATACTGGTATATAGTATTCAAAATACTTTTTTAGAAGTATTTAGTATTGTATTTAAGAATGAAATAATCGTCGTCACTTGACTATTTCTAACAGTCCGTAGTAATCTATGGATAAGATTAATAATGATAATGAACTAATTTTAATAACTGTATGATCGTCTAGTATAAATCAATATTTTATAGCCCTACGTTGTGTTTAATTGTACTATAAAACAAAGTAAAATGACCTACGTTGTGTTTAAAGAAATGTAACCCTCAATAGTTCGTAATATGAAGTAGCTGTCAATAGTGGGGGAATTCGGGAAAGGTTGAGTTGAGTGAAAGATGTATAATCCTTCCAAAAGACATAACGGTGACGTCATACCTTGTGCATTTATTGAAAATTAAGTAACCAAAACAACATCATTTATTTAACGAATTAAGAGCGAACAGCGTGATTCGAACACAAAGTTCTGTCGTGAACAAATTAGCTCTCTTGTATTTACCTTACGCAAGCGGGGAAAACACGACATAAAAACCCCAAGCAGAGAAACGAACCAAATCATTAAAATATTCTCAAAATAACTCGTACATCAAAATTACAGATTTTATATATTTAATTCAGAACATAACAGAAGTAATACTTTAAGACGTCACAATAATTTGTCAATACAACAATATCTTTCAGTGAAATAAATGTAATAATTAAAATGATATCATTATGACAGTCTTTTAATAACAACAATAAGCAACTATTTAATTAGGAATTTACTCTGCGTACAATAATTAGCCCCGTTCACGTCGAATTGCTACTCTCTTGAGAAAGTAACAACAATTAAAACTGACGTATGTCACTAAGTCCAAAAGTTAATGTAAAAGGTATTCTGGGTAAGAAAGAAGATTCACCCGTGCCCGGATACCGATAGCACTGAGTGTGGTTGTGGAGGATTATAGCGTGCCCGGATGCCGATAGCACTGCATATAGAATTAGGAAGGTTTACTCGTGCCCGGTTGTCGATAGCACTGAGTATGGTTGTGAAGGGTGATAGCGTGCCCGGATGCCGATAGCACTGCATATAGAATTAGGAAGGTTCACTTGTGCCCGGTTGCCGATAGCACTGAGTGTGGTTGTGGAGGGTGACAGCGTGCCCGGATGCCAATAGCACTGCATGTCGAATTAGGAAGGTTCACCCGTGCCCGGATACCGATAGCACTGAGTGTGGTTGTGGAGAGTGACAGCGTGCCCGGATGCCGGTAGCACTGCATGTCGAATTAGGAAGGTTCACCCGTGCCCAGATGCCGATAGCACTGAGTGTGGTTGTGGAGGGTGATAGCGTGCCCGGATGCCGATAGCACTGCATATAGAATTAGGAAGGTTCACACGTGCCTGGTTGCCGTTAGCACTGAGTGTGGTTATGGAGGGTGACAGCGTGCCCAGATGCCGATAGCACTGCATGTCGAATTAGGAAGGTTTACCCGTGCCCGGATGCCGATAGCACTGAGTGGTGATAGGGAAGGTGATGGAACTTCTGAACTTACTGACATAGAGTCAGAGTGGAGACCCCGGAGAGTCTCCCCGATTGAGGCAAATTGTGCACTTTATATACTCTAGTTGTCCTCTCGTTCCTGCACTCCGATGATCCTAGGTGGGTGCACCCTCTTCACTCCTCCTCTGAAATTGGCGTGGGTTCATCTCTGCACCTCGTCTCCGAAAGTGGCGTGGGTTCTGGTCTCACCCCCTCGCGGGTAGTAGCGTCAGGCACTGTTTAATGTTTTTACACCAAACTGAAACAAAGAAAGGCCACACGTGTCCATATCGCACATATTTCTAAATACCACCAAACTAAATTCGAAACATGTTGACTTCGTGCCAGGGGCGTACCGAAGATTCTTGCCCGGGAATTCTAGTAAAACCAAAGTAAAACATATTTGCGAATGTTCTCACTGGAGCTGTAATATACGTCTAAAATTATGTAGCTGAAGTGCTATTACCTTGTTTCCTTATATTCATTCACAATTAATAAAGACAGTATATAATAATGGTTTCACTATAAATTCAGGTACGCCACTGTTGGAACATACTCTTCTCAGAATTGGAGATTTTTTCTACCGACGGAGTAAGGGCTACTACGCTATACGTATCTCGGCCGGTAGAACACACAAAATCAAAAGTACAGTTATGGCCATAACATTAGAAAATATTTAAATAAATTGAATAAATTTGATATATAGATGCGTACCATTTCAGTATTTAGTATTTAAATACTTTTTTTGAGTAGTGGTCCCAGCTCTGCTAACAACAAATCTAATAACAAATCTACAAAAATTAGAAAATATGAAAGCGATAGCCTGCACTAGTATATGAAAGAAAAGTTAACACAATGCAGTACCTGAAAATGAAACAAAAAGATACGAAAAGAAAGAGGTGTCGCCCTGCGCTTGTGAATTCCACACAATTACAGTTAAACACTTCATGTAAGAACTGAAAACGAATTAAAGATAAGAAAAGAAGAAAGTGTCGCACTACGGTTGTTTTTGATAGTGAATTCCACATAATTGCAATTAAACACTCAATGTAAGATACGAAAACAAATAAATAAGATAAGAAACGAAGGGAGTGTCGTTCCTGCGATTGATTTTCAAAGTGAATTTCACACAATTGCAGGTAAACATTCTAATGAAACAACAAAGCTAGAATTAAAAATCCTGCACTTTTCTTAAATCATCAGATTCATTCCACAATTAATCTGCGCCAAACGTTCCTATCCTAACAAATCACTTTAGCGTTAACCACATTCATAATTCCTTTCATACAAGCATGTTTGTTCCTCATACTAGGAAACTTCCTTTCACGAAAAAATCTTTCAATCATATTCATCCACTTATTCATATATACATAATAAATAAATAAATAAATATATCATCACGCCTTTTACCCATTACAGGGTGTGGCAATTCAGCCGAAGCAGATCTCGGTAAGTGATATATTTTGCGAGAGAAGTGCGGTTACCAGCCATCAAATCACGGCCCCCAAAGATGTTAGTGGTTGTGAAAATTGTTTGTATATATACATATATATATATATATATATATATATATATATATATATATATATATATATATATATATATATATATATATATATATATATATATATATATAAAACATAAATTGCGTACCATTACAAATAATTAAATGATATTAATCACATACATATATATATATATATATATATATATATATATATATATATATATATATATACATGGTTTTTTATATAATTTCTGCAGTTAAAATCTATAGTAAATACTTTTTATTTATATGCAAAATTTAAGCTCTACAACAATTATTTGAAGAATTTTTGTACATATGTCCGTCAGAATGGTAGTGCAGAGAGCGTTATAGAATTTGAATCTAAAGCTAAAAATATATTAACTACGAGTAATAAAGTTCAGACACTTTACTGTATTTGGGATTAAAGTCCTGTTGTACAGAGTAACAGAAAATGAATAAAAAATATAAGGAAATAATTAATGTAAAATATTAGTGTCTGTCGGTCTGACTAAGCTGGTGTTTGTAGAAATAAATATCACGCAATCACGCATAATATGCATCACGCCTGGTTTTTTTCTCATGTTTGTCAGTTTTTATGATTGTGAACAGGGGAAGAAAGATACGGATGAACAGAAGCCCTGAATGTGGTGAAAGAAATATGTCAGTTGAGGATCAACAAGCATTATTTAAACGCGAGAGATTTTCTTTTATGATTTATTGTTCAAATTTTACAGCACTTTTCGTGGTTTATGTATTCACACTTATGTATAATACAATTCTACACTACACAGTAAATAAAATTTTCTAGTTCTTTTATGATTATATACTTTCAATATATTTGAAGATGCATTATTTTAAAACTGCATTGCTAAAATAAAACGTACATATAGGATTAATTTATCAGTGGCTATTTCTACTGATATATATATATATATATATATATATATATATATATATATATATATATATATATATATATATATAGAGAATTTTTCAAATGAAAACAAATAAATTTCAAGGGCGAAGACCACTTATTATTCAAAATTAAATATATGGAGTAGTTGGCACAGTGGTTATCGTGTCGGCCAGTGGATCCTGAGAACCCTGGTTCAATTCCCACTGGCGACAAACATTTTCACCACATATACTACTCCTGTGGCTCCCCCTCCACTAAAATCTTTGGAGGCCGTGATTTGACGACTGATAACCGCACTTAACGAGCACAAATATATCACTTACCGAGATCTGCTGGTGTGATGATATATATATATATATATATATATATGTAAACCATACTTTGTCGACAGGCGGATTCGAACTGACGAACCTTGGTTCGGTTGACGTCACAGTATGCTAAGAGATATGCATTAACACGCTCGGCCATCGCGCCTATATATATATATATACACATATATAGCTACCGAAAAAATTTTCAAGTAGATTTTTTAAATGAATACCTCTACTTTTTATTGCAGATTCTTTTTCTCAGGGCAAAAATACGTAACTTTTATGAGAAACATTTTTCTTAGAAATGCTTTGTTTTATTCCTATAGTCTCCCTCTTAATATATTATAGTTAAGTAAAATAAATATATATATATATATATATATATATATATATATATATATATATATATATATATATATATATATATATATATATATATATATATATATATATATATATATATATATATATATATATATATATCTGTGGGATTCGTTAAAATGAAAGTATTTTTAAATAAATTATTATTAAGTAGACGTATATTATTCGTGAGATATTATTACAAGAAATTAAAGTATATTAACAATAAAAAAAACTATTTTACAATCTGAACACAAAGAATACGTCTTCACGTCAGACTATCATCTCTCCCCTCTGGTCAGGACCAGGCGGGCCCACAACTCCACTCTGGTCGGACGTGCCCACAACTCGGCCATCCTGGAGTTCATCCGCCCGGATGAATCGGATAAGACATATTCTTCGTAGTGGTCTTTCCACGGCTTCATTTGATCAGCGACTGTTGATGTTCGCCGGGAACCTTCACCGGATCCTATTTTCTCGACTTCATATCTATCCTGGCCTGTAACAGAAATCATTTTATACGGACCCAGGAACTTTGGTCGAAGTTTGACATTAGCTGCAAACTGGGATCGCTTTATTGCTACTAGATCATTGATCTTGTGTTGGGTTGCTGGCTTCCGTTTCTTATCATAGTTTCGTTTGTTTTCCCCTTTAATCTTGATTATCTGCTGCTTAACATCTTTTCTTGCATTTTCTCTTTCTTCTTGAAACAAGGCTATACCTTCTTCTTCTAAGATTGCTTGGAGTTTGATGTCTCTCACAGTATTCATCTTTATTCCAATCATAAGCTCGAAGGGCGATCGTCTAATACTTCTTTGATACGTACTATTTAACGCCGTTTGTACTTCTCCAATGTACTTGTACTAATCTTCAGGCTTATCAAGTGATAATTTGCTAAGAACCGGTATAATAATTCGATTAACACGTTCGATCTGCCCATTTCCTCGCGGAATCCCAGTGGTAATCTGAATGTGTTGTATGTTGTTATTCTTGCAATAGTCTTGGAAGGCGTGCGATGTAAATGCAGTTCCTTTATCGGATATAATTCGATTTGGATTTCCAAAGATGACCTTCTGAATCTCGAGTTTTGCTAAAACTTCTTCAGTAGATGTCGTCTTGATAGCATAGATCCAAACGAATTTGGTAAAACATCAACTATAGATAAAATGTACTTATAATTTTTCTTAGACGATGCCAAAGGGCCTAAGTGATCTACGTGATAGGTTGATAGAGAACTTTCTCCCTTAACGATAGGGTTTAACATACCTTCCTGTTTACCCATTTTTCTATCTGTCAGAATACAAGCAATGCAATTTCTATTACATTTTCTATTTTTTCTTTCATCTTTGCAAACCAGTATTCTCTCAAAAGTATATCTTGTACTTTTCTCACAGCAAAGTGTCCGTTTTAATGAGCAGCTTTAATAATTTCTGTTTGCATTCTTTTCGGTATAACCAGCAGCTGTGCACCATTATACTCTCGGTATAACAGCTGATTCTGGATGGAGTAACCATCATACGGAGATGTCTCTAAAACCTTCATTATCGTTTTAAGTTCTTCATCTTCTTGTTGTGCTGTCCGAATTTTGCTTGTTACGATATCTTGTGCTATATTGACAACAGGATTACGACTTAAGGCATCAACGTGCCTCATGTTTGTACCTGCTCGATGTTCTATAGTGTAACTAAATTCTTGTAAGAACAGGGCCTATCTGGCTACTTTTGCTGGTAAATTCTTCTTCTGCATCGTCATTTGAAACGCAGAGCAGTCGGTGACAATTTTAAACGGTATACCGAGTAAGTATATTCGAAACTTCTTTAAAGCTTCTACTATTGCCAGGACCTCTATTCCATAGCTCGTGTACTTTTGCTCCGCTTCAGACGTTTTCCTGCTAAGATAATACACAGGATGCATCTTTCCGTGTTGATCGTCTTGTTGTAAAAGTACAGCACCATAGCCATACCTACTTGCATTAGTGTGCAACTCTGTTTTACTATCAGGTGAGTAAATGCTTAGGACAGGCTTCTGCATTAAAATTATCTTCAAAGTTTCGAATGCTTGCTTTTCCTTATTTCCAAATACGAACTGAGTGTTTTTTTTCAACATGTTGCTGATTGGTTTTGCTATCTGAGAATAATTTGGAACGAACTTACGGAAATAACCGGTGAGTCCCAGAAAGCTTTGAATTTGTTTTATGTTTGTCGGCTCAGGAAATCTTTTGACTGCTGCTGTTTTCGTTTCGGCTGGAGTAATCTCGTTATTCTTAATTTTGTACCCTAGATACTCTATTTCCTCTTGAAGAAATTTACATTTCTCCCAGTTTATTTCTAGACCGTATTCAGAAGCGCGTTGTAGAATCATTTGCAGACGTTCCAATCCTTCAGCGTGACTTACTGCTGGTATTATTAAATCGTCCATGTAGGTAAGTACAATTCCCTTGTAAATTAAATTCTTAAAAATAGAGTTTATAAATCGTTGGAATACAGACGATGAATTGCACAACCCAAAAGGTGTTTTAAGGAATTCGTACTGACCACTAGGAGTTACGAATGAGGTATATTTTCTACTTTCTTTTTCTACGGCAACGTGAAAGAACCAGTTTTTCAAATCTAACGTTGAAAATATTTTTGGATTCCTCAACTTATCTAATTGATCCTCAATCAACGGTAGCGGACATCTATCTTTAATAATTTTTTTGTTAATTTTCCTGTAATCAATGCAGATGCGAGTAGAGCCATCTTTTTTTTTGACAAGTACATCGGGCTTGAGAAATCCGAATTACTCTTTTGTATGATACCATCTTTCATCCACTCTTCGATTTGCTTATCGACTTCTGCCTTCTCGGCGCAAGACAATCTTCTAGGATGTTGGTAAGTCGGTGTATCTTCTGTGAGTATTATTTTAGTTTCAACTCCAGTGGTTTTAGCAGGGTAGGGTTTGTAATTGTCTATAAATTGTTGAATTTCTTCCGAGTGTTCTCGTTCAGATTCTCTGTTTTCATTAATTTTTATTTGCAATAGAAAATTTTGCGTACTGCTTTTTTCGGGCTTTGTGATTTTTATTCCAAACTTGTTTATAATTACATCTGCTTCATTCAACAACTCTTGGTCAATTAACAATGCTGCTGGAATTACATGATCAGGTACAATGGGAATTGTTGTATTAAAATCTTCGCTGTCGATTTGAATATTTTCTGTAATGTTCACTAACGTATTTACTTCTTGTTAACCTATGCCCGTCAGTGACAATTTAGTTGGTTTCACAATGGAGATATTTAACGCAAAGAATAGCGCAGATGTCATAATGTTAACGTCACTTCTAGTATTGCTTCTACTTCTTCATTTTTATTTTAACAACTTTTCGCATTCGCTTTGACAAAACATTTTGATTTGCTAGTAAAGTTTCCGACTGGCTTTTAAGCTTGAACGTTCCAGTAGTTGATTGTGTCTCTTTGTTTTCAGCGGAAATTTCTAAGCACTTTGAAGCGATATGCCCAAACTTGTATCATTTAAAGCATTTTATCCCGAGACTTTCTTTCTGCAATCACGAGACAAATGTCCTTTTTCGCCACAATTGAAACATCCTTTATCTGTTTTAGTTCCTCTTTTAACATTTATTTTTTCATTAACATGTTTATGACATTTTGACTTCATAATTTCATAGCATTTTAATTTTTCTTTTAATTCAGCAAACGTATGCGCTCCATACAATATTAATTTGTTCGGTTCAAGATCCACTATACCGTCTATAATATACTGGATTATAACTTTATCGTCTAGGCTAACTTTTTTCCCGATTTCTTGCATTTGTAAAATGTAATCATCGAACGTCTCTTTGGGAATTTTCTTACGTTCAGTAAGCATTTGATGTACGGTTCGACTATCTATTTTTTCTTGAAATTCTTCACAAATAGCTTCCTTTAATTCATTCCATGTTTTAAAAATAGGTTCTGACTTCATCCATAACTTGACAGTTCCAGCAAGAGACTTTTTTCCTATTAGCAAGGTTTGAAGGGGAGTCCAGTTGAAAATAATGGAATTGTCTTCTATTTCATTAATCCATTTGTCTGCGGAATATGTTACATCACTTTCGGTATACATAGGAATGACATCTTGAACTTCTTTAATTTGTGTTGCCGTATTCGCAGTTACTTGTTGCGATCTTCGTTTCTGTTCTTCGCATTGTCGTTTTAGGTCGTCAAGCTCTTGTTGCAACCGTTCTTGTTCACTGTTTACATCTGTCGACATTCGCTGCAGTCTATTTTCTAAATCTCTCTTCGGCGGCATTTTTTTCGTAAATTTTCACCTCACGTAAAATTTAATAATATATTTTTTAAGATTCCTAAATTTTCTCGTCTTGTTTAATACACTGGCATTTAAGGTGAAACATACGGGCTGAAGTTCGTTAACCAACAATTTGTTATCGTGTATGTAGGGTCTCTTGCGGTCCTGATAAAAATGTAGATATGTATAGAATAGTGCAAAGGTTTTTGGCGCGCGTTTAAAAACTATATAAACGTGAAGATTTTCAAGAAAATTATTTTAAATCACAGGAAATATTTCTATATGATGTCAACACAATTAAAACTAAAATTTAATAAAATATACTATTTTATTTGATATTATAATATAAAAATAAAAACATTTTACTTACATTTTTATTTCAGTTATACATAATCATATATAATAGTATATTATTTTATAAGGAGCTGAAGTGATACATTTTGTGCACTCGTCCATTAACTACAGATGAAGCACAAAACGTCACTTTCACTGCACATAAAATATGCAATTTTTTCTTCAAACGCCGGAATATTTACCCATTATGTCATATAATTTTTCTGACTCACGTGAGCGGCAGAAAATGTCTTTCTGCTAAAGCAATTCTTTGATTCTAACGAGCGTCAGAAAAAGTATTTGACAGAAAAATCAAACTTTAACTCTTTCTATGGATTCTGTGGCATATTCCTGATCGACATACTTCTTTCTTTTCGTGAATAAATTATTTCTGCAGCAAGTTACTTTACATAAAATTTCTTTAATAATGGAAGCATCTATTTAAGTAACTCATCATCAATTTTTATTGTTTCTACTTCTATATTCTGAGGTGTCCAAATAATGAAATCACATTCCTTCCATCCTGTTATGAATTTTATTTTGATAAAATGTTTGAGGTTAGAAATTAATTACTTTCTATAACCGTATAATTAGATACTTTTATGTTGAAAATATCGTTTATTGAAAGATAAATAATACAGTTCAATATTCCACATAATCCTGTTCCACTAGTATGCTCTCCTACTGAGAAAATATTTTATTATAAAAAAGTACCCATGACTTTGAATATTATAATATAACACGAAAAACAAAACTAAACATATTTCACCACAATCCACAAATTCTGAAATATTCATTTCATGTACATAGTGTAACATTTTAAAATATAACATTGTAAGCCTCCCTTATTCAAAGGAGAATTAACAAATAATTTATATGGGTTCTTGTCAGACCGGAGAAAGGACCAGTACTAGGGTTGTTGTAAATAAGTTTGTACTTACAATTTGGTTCAACAAATAACAAAGATTTATTCACACTTACTACATGGTTGGAGTTGTCGAGTTCCTACTGAACTCTCGTATTGACTATCTGACTATCGACTATACTGCGTGACTACTATGGTTATAACTGACCTAACGCTACTATATATCTAATTACAAAAGTACTAAGTCAGCAAATAGTTAGCTACTTACGTCAAACAATACTATTTAGAATATTTGACCTCATTACAACATGCTCTACTTTACTTAATTGTATTCACTAAGAATGTGCTGACTTTGACTTGTTACATTCCTCCCTTTTTCAAACAATTTGCTTCCTGCAAAGGGGCACAATTTACATATTACACAAAACATAATTTAACTATTATTTCCTTGTTACATTCCCATTTTTATACCTTAATTTTTACTAATTTTAAATTAAATATACATAAACACAAAACACTTATCACTTGTACCGTCCATAAAATAGTCCAAATAAACACCACCATCGTCTTATGTTTATTTTATAACGCACAACACTAGAATAAAATTGAAGTTTATACCTCGTATCTCGTTCTTTCTTGTGGTTATTTGTGAATGTCGAATTTGGTTTGAATTTCTTCTTGTAGTACTGCTTATGTCGTCTAAATATCGAATCTCGTTTACTCGTACTTCTTTTCTTCTTTTGGCCATCTGTTGTGGAGTTCTTCTTTTAATGTGGATTCTTCCTATCGTACTGTTTTCTTTGTTCTTTATTTCTCTGAAACTGTTTGCTGTTTTCGAACTTAATGCTGATCTGTCCAACTTCGTCATTTCCTACATTAACCGCTTGTGAAATTTCCTCAATACCCGTACCCTCTATTAAGCCATCATTTTTAACCCCTGATGCTTCTTTTTCCTCCCTATTTACCTCGTAAATTTCCGGAGCTTCCTTGGTAACGGCGTCATTAGGTCTCTCTTCACTGCTACGGTCTTCTTCTGAACTCACTTGTTGGGAATCATCCTCATTCTTGTCTAATTCAGCAATATTTTCTCTTTCTCTTTCTTTAATTTGTTCACAAAGACAGTACTTTTTCTTAGGCATCTTACATCCAAAACATCTTAATACTCCATCGTCCATCGGAATGCCATCTAAGTGGTTATAAATCATAAGAGCTGCCTCTTGGTCACCGGATATTTCCGCCATTCTTAACATATTAAAGAACCACGTAATTTCCTCCATCTCTTTTAATTCTTCCGGGTCTATTTCTTCATTATTCTTCTTATTTTGGCCTATTTCTGTTTGCTCGCATTTACAGCGGGTATCATCTTCAATGTCATCTTCTTTTTGACTTTCGTATACATTTGACTGCTGACGTTGATACTTCTGCTGACGCTGATGCTTATGCTGACGCTTATGCTGACGCTCACGCTGACAATGCCTGGCGTAATGGTTGCCATTGCAATTATAACACTGAACTTGATTTCTTCTATAATGAGTGTCGTCATCTTCTCTCTGGTAGTCGTAGTAATCGCCTCTCTGATCATTGTAGTTTTCTTCATCCTGGTAATTGTATTTTTCTTCCCTCTGATAATGGTTATTTTCTTCCCTCTGATAATGGTAATTTTCTTCTCTCTGGTAATTGTAATTTTCTTTCCTCGGATAATTGTAATTTTCTTCCCTCTGGTAGTTGTAATTTTCTTCCCTTGGATAATTGTAATTTTCTTCCCTCTGGTAGTTGTAATTTTCTTCCCTCGGATTATTGTAATTTTCTTCCCTCTGGTAGTTGTAATTTTCTTCCCTCGGATAGTAGTAATTTTCTTCCCTATGATAATGGTAATTTTCTTCCCTCGGATAGTGATTCGCTCGTTGACGCTGATACTGTTGCTGACACTGCCTGGCATAGTGGTTGCCATTGCAAATGTAACATTGTACAGAGCGTCTTCTCTCGTTGTAATTTGATCTTCTTTGGCCGTACATCTTTCTTGAGTCACTTATTTGCTTGTTGTCATTGAATCCATGAATTTCAATTTACCAAACATTTGGTTCGTGTAGTTTGGAAAAAAAAAAATTCGCAAATCGCTGCCATCATTTGTATCAGATAGAATACAACTGTTGTTATTGTTGAATTCCTAATACTTGCTTTTCCGCGAGTGGACCAAAAACGATTGGCCACCCTGATCTGACAAAATATCCCACCGCTGCTACCAATTTGTAACAGAGGGTTGTTGTTGATCCCACCGCTCCACCAATTTGTAAGCCAGACCTTTATTTAAAGGAGAATTAACAAATAATTTATATGGGTTCTTGTCAGACCGGAGAAAGGACCAGTACTAGGGTTGTTGTAAATAAGTTTGTACTTACAATTTGGTTCAACAAATAACAAAGATTTATTCACACTTACTACATGGTTGGAGTTGTCGAGTTCCTACTGAACTCTCGTATTGACTATCTGACTATCGACTATACTGCGTGACTACTATCGTTATAACTGACCTAACGCTACTATATATCTAATTACAAAAGTACTAAGTCAGCAAATAGTTAGCTACTTACGTCAAACAATACTATTTAGAATATTTGACCTCATTACAACATGCTCTACTTTACTTAATTGTATTCACTAAGAATGTGCTGACTTTGACTTGTTACAACATGAATGATGACAGCTGTCAAAACGCCAGATAATTTTTGCGCTGAGTGTACATCAAAGCCTTCTTCAATAGATTAAAATGAGAATTTCGCAAAGTACCTAGAACAAATTCAAATTTCTAAAAAATATTTCATATATTTAATCTCATCCAAATGAACAAACAAGTAGTACTACATAATCTCTAAACATTCAGCTTTTTGTTATGTGTGTGGACAAGAATGTTTAATCTTTATAATAGCAATAAATTGGAATTGAATTGTAGGAGATCATGATATCAAAATTTTAGATCTGATTTTCTCAAAAACTCTTCCTACGATTTTGATTAAAAAAAATTGTATATTTCAGAATATGGTCTTCTATAACACAATTTTTTTGTCCAATTTCAATTTACAGTTTTAGAGAAAAACCAAAAAATACACGAAAAAGTCTTGTTTTGAGCTGTTTTTGGCATATTTTATTTTTTTTCTCGAAAACTGTAAATTCAAATTGAATAAAAATTTACTATATTATAGAAGACCATATTCTTAAGCAAAGAGAATTTTTAATTAAAATCGTAGGAAGCATTTTTGAGAAATAAATTCAAATTTTGAGTGTAATTTCTTTCAATATTTGTACATACCATTAATGGTATCTAGTTTATTACCATATTTTGAAGTTTTGGCTTCAAAAATATATACAAAACTTAATAAGTTTCATTCATAATAAGAATAATATTTCGTTTCAAAGAGATCAAGGCAAATCATCGTTCTGATACTAACTTCAGCCCGTATGGTTCACCTTAACTGTGTACGTCTTCGAATTATTATATGTTATTTCTACTTCTTCCACTACAGTGTATCAAAACTACCGCGAAATTTTTACAGTGTACCGTCTTTCGCTGACGCAGCGCGTACTTGCATGTATTGGTAAACAATGTCGGCTTGCTCAGCACTGTCAGTTTATAGTGTTTTGTTCAACGAAATCACAAATTCTAATTTACCTATTCTTCTCTACACTAACACACGCACTTCGTACAATTGTTTTGTCACAGTAACTCCACATTAACCACAATCCTGGTTGGGATCCCAATTTTGTGGGATTCGTTAAAATGAAAGTCACTGTATTTTTAAATCAATTATTATTAAGTAGACGTATATTATTCGTGAGATATTATTACAAGAAATTAAAGTATATTAACAATAAAAAAAAACATTTTACAAGCTGAACACAGAGAATACGTCTTCACGTCAGACGTCGTCCGCCATTCTGTCGTCTCTCCACTCTGGTCAGGGCCGGACGTGCCCACATTTATTTATTTATCAAGTCGTTCGGTCGACACGACGACGGCAAGAGTACATCGGCGTCTGACCGAAACTACTTATTAACAGTTAACATTAGACCTAACCTGAATTGTCAAACCGAATCTATTACTTGCGTTCGGTTTTAAAGTGTGTTCCCCATATTTTCAAGTCGTTTTGATACACACATAACATATGAGCCAGGTCACGATGCGAGTCCGGTTGTTTTTATACGTTTTTTCAATGATTTTTGTGGGCGCGGAACCGTTTTTGTCAAATTCGCTTGTGTTCAGATTTTGTCCATCACCAAAAGTCGCCGCTTAGGGCAGCACTTGACGGGGCACTTTTCTGTCAGTGCATCGCGTGACATTGAAATGCCAATATTTTGATTTCTACAGTACCGAATCCGTTCAAACTTAGCATAATATTTGTTAAATCATAAGGAACAACTTTTTCGCTGACAGTACTTATCTAGGATTAATAGTACCTATTGCAGATACATTAAATTAAAAATTTATCAAAAAAACGATTGCGATGCAACTTTGGTAAGTTGTTGTGCGCACACCCGCGATGGTTTCTGACTTAGCACAAGTCCAGTCCGCCATCTTGAACAAAATGGCCGCTAGCTATTCTAATAAGTACTGCACTGATTTGATAGAAATTTGGTATAGGCATAGATAAAAACCAATCTTAACATATAGGTATAATAAAGCTTTAGTCTGCCATCTTGAAATAAAATGGCCGCTAGCTATCCTAAAAAGTACTGCACTGATTAAATTCAAATTTAGTATAGGCATAGAGGAGAACCAATCTTAACATATAGGAATAATAGAGCTTTTGTCCGCCATCTTTAAACAAAATGGCCGCTAGCTATCCTGAAAAGTACTGCACTGATTAAATTCGAATTTGGTATAGGCATAGAGGAGAACAAATTTTAACATATAAGTGTAATAAAGCTTTAGTCCGCCCTTTTGAAACAAAATGGCCGCTAGCTATTCTCAAAAGTACTGCACTGGTTTAATTCAAATTTGGTATAGGCATAGACGAAAACCAATATTAACATATAGGTATAATAAAGCATTAGTCCGCCATTTTTAAACAAAATGGTCGCTAGCTATCATGAAAATTAATACACTAATTTGATTCAAATTTCGTACAGGCATAGACGAAAACAAATATTAACATATAGATATAATAAAGCTTCAAGCCGTCATCTTGAAACAAAATGGCCGCTAGCTATTTTGAAAAGTACTGCACTGATTCGATTCAAATTTGTTATAGGCATAGACGAGAACCAATCTTAGCTTATAGGTAAAAATAAAGCTTTAGTCCACTGTCATGAAACAAAATGGCCGCTAGAAATCCTGAAAAGTTCTGCTCTGATTAAATTCAAATTTGATATAGGCATAGATGAAAACCAATCTTAACATATAGGTATAATAGAGCTTTAGTCCACCATCTTGAAACAAAATGGCCGCTAGCTATCCTCAAAAGTACTGCACTGATTAAATTCAAATTTGGTATAAACATAGAAGAGAACAAATCTTAACATATAGGTATAATAAAGCTTTAGTCCGCCATCTTGAAATAAAATGGCTGCTAGCTATCCTGAAAAGTACTGCACTGATTAAATTCATATTTGGAATAGGCATAGAGGAGAACCAATCTTAGCATATGGGTATAATGAAGCTTTAGTCTGCCATTTTGAAACAAAATAGCTGCTAGCTATCTTGAAAAGTACTGCACTGATTTGATACAAATTGGGTACGGGGATAGACGAGAACCAATCTTAGCTTATACGTAAAAATAAAGCTTTAGTCTACTATCTTGAAACAAAATGGCCGCTAGCAATCCTGAAAAGTTCTGCTCTGATTAAATTCAAATTTGGTGTAGGCATAGATGAAAACCAATCTTAACATATAGGTATAATAAAACTTTAGTCCGCCATATTAAAACAAAATGGCCGCTAGCTATCCTGAAAAGTACTGCACTGATTAAATTCAAATTTGGTATAAACATAGAGGAGAACAAATCTTAACATATAGGTATCATAAATCTTTAGTCCGCCGTCTTGAAACAAAATGACCGCAAGCTATTCTGAAACGTACTGCACTGATTAAAATTTGGAATAAGCATAGGGGAGAACCAATCTTAACATATGGGTATAATAAAGCTTTAAGCGGCCATTTTGAAACAAAATAGCTGCTAGCTATCTTGAAAAGTAATGCACTTATTCGATTCAAATTTGGTATAGGCATAGACGAGAACCAATCTTAGATTATACGTAAAAATGAAGCTTTAGTCCACTATCTTGAAATAAAATGGCCGCTAGCAATCCTGAAAAGTATTGCACTGATTAAATTCAAATTTGGTATAGGCATAAATGAAAACCAATCTTAACATATAGATGTAATAAAGCTTTAGTTTATTGAAACAAAATGGCCGCTAGCTATCCTAAAAAGTACTACACTGATTCAATTAAAATTTGGTATATGAATAGAGGAGAACATATATAATATATAATATATAATATATAATATATAATATATAATATATAATATATAATATATAATATATAATATATAATATATAATATATAATATATAATATATAATATATAATATATAATATATAATATATAATATATAATATATAATATATAATATATAATATATAATATATAATATATAATATATAATATATAATATATAATATATAATATATAATATATAATATATAATATATAATATATAATATATAATATATAATATATAATATATAATATATAATATATAATATATAATATATAATATATAATATATAATATATAATATATAATATATAATATATAATATATAATATATAATATATAATATATAATATATAATATATAATATATAATATATAATATATAATATATAATATATAATATATAATATATAATATATAATATATAATATATAATATATAATATATAATATATAATATATAATATATAATATATAATATATAATATATAATATATAATATATAATATATAATATATAATATATAATATATAATATATAATATATAATATATAATATATAATATATAATATATAATATATAATATATAATATATAATATATAATATATAATATATAATATATAATATATAATATATAATATATAATATATAATATATAATATATAATATATAATATATAATATATAATATATAATATATAATATATAATATATAATATATAATATATAATATATAATATATAATATATAATATATAATATATAATATATAATATATAATATATAATATATAATATATAATATATAATATATAATATATAATATATAATATATAATATATAATATATAATATATAATATAATATATAATATATAATATATAATATATAATATATAATATATAATATATAATATATAATATATAATATATAATATATAATATATAATATATAATATATAATATATAATATATAATATATAATATATAATATATAATATATAATATATAATATATAATATATAATATATAATATATAATATATAATATATAATATATAATATATAATATATAATATATAATATATAATATATAATATATAATATATAATATATAATATATAATATATAATATATAATATATAATATATAATATATAATATATAATATATAATATATAATATATAATATATAATATATATATAATATATAATATATAATATATAATATATAATATATAATGTATAATGTATAATGTATAATATATAATATATAATATATAATATATAATATATAATGTATAATATATAATATATAATATATAATATATAATATATAATATATAATATATAATATATAATATATAATATATAATATATAATATATAATATATAATATATAATATATAATATATAATATATAATATATAATATATAATATATAATATATAATATATAATATATAATATATAATATATAATATATAATATATAATATATAATATATAATATATAATATATAATATATAATATATAATATATAATATATAATATATAATATATAATATATAATATATAATATATAATATATAATATATAATATATAATATATAATATTAGTATAATTTTAATACAAAATTAAAATTTTTGAATTGATGAGGTTTATCAACAATCGGGCTATACAACTCTAAATTGATTTTTTTCTATAAGTAACTTGAGAATCAATGATAGTTTATTGAAGAGGAATTTCTAGTTGCTTGGAATAACATAAAAAATTGACTGCAATTGTTGTGAGATTTCATTATTTTTTCTTTTATCGTAAAAATATAAGTTGTCTATAAGCTTGTAAACCGTCATTTTTTAAAAGAATGATTGTTCTCTGTTTCTGTCTTGGTCACTATCTCTACAATCTTCTATATTTTTCGTTCGGTTCTGTCTCGCATGACGATTTCCATTATTTGTAACTTTGACGCGTCTTCCTTCCTTTCCAATTTTGCAAGGTGATACGAATCACGTAGTTGGAGTCTAAACGACGACGATTGTTTTGGAAAGAACGCAAATTTTTCACCGTTTATTAAATATGATTTTTCACTTTTTTGTTTATTATCGAATTTAGTCTGAATCTGAAATCTACAGATTTGTGAAAGTTATTCCGCGTACTGGTTGTGTGTTGCGCTTTTACCCGCAACGCCTATATTGGGATCTTCTCGTGTATTTCCTTCTCGTCAGCCAATCATACTACAGTCCGGGACAGAACATCTAACCCAGCTGTCCACGTCCTCCACGACTGTATCAGCTCACCTGCAGGAGTCGTGCGAGATGCAGATAATAATTTAATGTCAACACGAAGTTTTGTGCTGAGTGCGTTCACACTTTATTATAATTTTTCTTTTGTTCATTTACTTTTCCAGTTCTTCGAACATTATTTAGAACTCTAATTTTTTTGGTCACTTCGAGTAGTCTAGCGCATGAGGACCACCTGATAGGTCCCGTGGCGCTCAGTAAATATTTGACCCTTAAGAAGCCGGCAGCCACATCTTCGTCACATAATTATTTGATACTCTACACCGCGGGATGTAATTTAAAAATATAATTTTTACTATCGTTAAAATTATCGTAAGTATTGGTAATATCGAACCATCCATAATTTAAATAACCCATAGTTTTTCTCCGCTAGTCTGCACAGTCAGAAGTATTTATAAAGCACGAAATATAACTGTTTTCTTTTTATAATTTTCTGAAATGATTTAGTTGAACCTCCATCGTTTATTATATTATACGAGAAGATTAAATACTTATTTTACAATACATTAGTAAACAATTTATAATTATATCCCAATAAACATTTATATTCGATTCTGTACTTTTATTCCTTCTCTTAATCTCACAATTCATTTCAGGTTTACAGTGTTACTCGTAAACTACATCAGGACTGATTGAACAATAATTTATTATTTGAAAAGAAATTTCGTACACACAACAGCTCATGGAATGAGTTATTGCGTGGCAGTGATGAAATAATTACTGGCTAGCACGCGAAAAGAATTGCTGAAATAGTTCCAGCAAAGAGTCCGTTGTGTTGTTGGTCACTTAAAAGCATTGTTTAATTTTAATATTAATATAATAATAAGATTTTCTTAACAAATTTAAAATTTAACATTACCTAATATCACTTGCACTACTAAAACTTAAATTTTAAGATTAGTTTTAATAGATAAAGAAAACACAATGAGGAACGTAAGAGTGTATACAGTAAAATAATAGGATATATTAAACAAATTTATTTGTTTAATATATAAAAACTAAAACAAAACAAATTCCATATTTCTGTAAGCAGTTGTATTAGATTAATAAAGAAAATAAGTCAAGTAATACAAAATCATTATTTAAAAAAACACAGTCTTACTTATTATCACATAAAATTAAAAATAATTATTCTGTAACAAAAATAAATAAAAATTTCTAGAAGCTACACGAAAGAAAGTACATTAAAAAAATTAGAAACATGTATAAAAATTAAGTTTCAATAAAAGTGTAGTGAAGTATGTAACACTTAAATAGTTCTTGAGACCACCTATTTGCACAATAGTCACAAGTACATTATCACTGGCAAGCAGATAACGCGAACATGAAATCACGTTCGATTTCTAAGAATATTAAATATAACTGTCACGGACAGAATGTAATGCCCTATATTTGAAAAGCAAAGATCTTACACTCACCCTGAAAGACACATATGGTCGTGAGAGTAAAATTACACGAAAGTAACCTTTCACCTAAATGCCACATAATAACAATGATATAGCCTCATATTGTTAAATAATATTAAATAAATAGGTAGTTTGAAAATACGTTTTCGTTAATATGTATATTCTTAATCTTATTTTTAGCAACTTTATATTTATTAGTTGTCATGTTTTTCTAACATTAGAGAGACATAGTTATATAGTTTTTTAAATGTCAAATTAGCAATAAATTAACTCAATTTTAGAAACTTATTATGTAATTCACTCCTTATTAATCTTATTGAGTAACGCTAACACATTTCTGTAAAGACTAATTTAATTACAGAAAATGCATGTACGAGAACTGTATTTTAACATAAAACAAAAACTTACAATTTTGCAATAGTAGAAAGCACTACCAATTCTAAAATTCAAATCTTGTCTGCATTCCACGAATGTATGAAATAATCGCGTATAATATTTCCCGCGGCGACAGCAATGTGATGTCAGCATTATGTACGGGAACCAACCGGCAACATGACTAGCGGGACTGTCATCTATCAAACTGAACATCGTAGTTCGGACGGTGGTATATGTTATGCATTTAAAACAGGTATAATGCTGCAGAAGAATATGGTTTCGCGGTGTAGTGTATATTTTTAAAATATTGTATTAGGAAATAGATTAATAGATATTGTATTAGGAAATAGATATTTGAAAAGGACGGTTGTAGATATCGGATTTTTTTCAAATGCAAAGTTGCAAATGTCATTATTAGGACAAAAATCAAAACTGGAACTGTGAAACACTGAGATGGTTGTAACATCTTTTCTGTAGATATACAGGTATCTCATGTAAATTATGCTATAGACCAGGCGTGGCCAACTTAATTTGGTATTCGATCGACTTTCTTTTAGAAAATGTGCCGCTATCTACCATTTCCTAAATTTAATTGCATATGATTAAAAAAGTGAAGCAACGTATAATGAAAAATATTTCTGTAAAATACAAATTGAAATCAATGTGAATTTTGTGCCTTCATGTCATCTACCAAGCTTCTAAATTGGGAATATACTGTGATAAAGCCAATCGTAAAGAATCATATGTATGCAAGCCATTAAAAGTAGAACACTGTTTTGTTTTTGTTTGTTTCAAATACGAAACGGCCGGTTCACACAGATATGTGAAACCGAAACAAGAATTCAAAATTTCGTTGCTCTTTTTCATATTTGAATTCTTTTCTGGGCAAACATATTTTCAAAACTATTTCTGGTGATCTGGCTTTTAGTAGGATATCATTTCGAAATGCAATTATTTCATTTTCAAGGACTATCTTTTTCATGGGAAAAATTTAAGCTATTTTACTTGCGATTTGCTTCGAATCTAAGTCGACATTAAATGGATAAAAAAATGTTTTGAAAAATATGTTCTATTTTTAAAAAAATCACTGAATCTAGTTTCAAAACCATTTGTACAGCAATTTTTTAATTTCATTCAATAAATTTTGAAATTTCTATACGAGTTTACTTTGGCTCAGCCACCTCACATTGCATTTTGAGAAGTCTACTTTGGAGAAATTTTCCTTTGATGGAATTTACAGTTTTAAAAGCTGTTAATAATAAATCTGGAAATTCATCATCTTTTCGGCACAATGCGATACATCCATTGAGATAATGATGATTTTAAACAGTGAATTTGTTTTTATATTAAAAAGTCGCCGCGATCGACCGGTCGATCGCGATCTACTTGTTGGCCAACCCTACTACGGACGATGAATGGTTGCAAGACTCGTCTCATAAATTGGCATCATCGTAAAGGAATATGTCACTTTCCCTACGAATTATGCAATGTACTCTTTTGACGGAGGCAAAAAATATTAAATATTTAATTATAATTTGTTCTACCCATTATTAATTTAAATATAATATTACCTTATACTTTCTGCCTCATGCTAACAAAAAAAAACCCTAACAATAAAATAGTGAACAAGTAATAAAGCATTAGCTGGAAATCTTTATGACCCGGGCGATAATTCTGTGACCGCAAGTATTGAAAGCGAATTTATGTCCCAACGGAACAATTTTCCAATATAGTTTATTGATCCTACAGGACGAGTACAAAAATCAAGGATTTGCAGTTGCAAAAAATATGGATCATATAAATTCAACCAGGGAATTGTATGCCTGAAATTTACCGTATCTTGTCCGTTCTTGCTAAAATTAAAACTAAACAGCATTGAATATTTCGCGTCCGTATTGAGTGATAAGTAAATTCATAACGATTTATTTAAAAAAAATTCATTTGAGTAGAGTTTTATTCACCTTCTGATCTCGTTTAGTTTTTGTGAACAGCTCCAAAAAAATACAAAATCTTCTTTTCAGGAGTCTACAACTTAGAAACTAAATAAAATATAAAGATGTGCTCACGGCATTAAATTTTTCGTATCCGAACAAGTAAGTTTTTAGTAAATGCTTAGAGATTGATTTTGTTAATTTTTTAAAAAATGTTATGCCAATTTCAGATTGCTGCAATAGTTCTTTTTATAAAAAGTGCTTAAAAGATCGTGTTACAAAGATTAATGCACAAGGCTTGCTGAGTGCGGAAATCTGTACGTGCACGTAACCTTTTTCGACACGTATTATAGACAACATTTTGCCTACAAATGATAATTTAAAAAAACACTAAAATATTACCAGGATTTATAAAATTTTAATGATGTTACACGAAAACGATGTTTTACGGCGTTCTTATGGTTAGTTTGTTGATTGCTTCATTGTTGTACGTTATTTAAAAATATTTTACTAACTTAAAGATAATTTCTTCAAAATCGTCTAGATTTGAATACAATAATGAGTGATTCTATTTTATCATGTACATCTCCAGAAATAATTGCAGCCTTAGGTCAAGCTATGTTACATCCACTCTTGGCAGTAACAATCAATCTGTTGCTAGTACTTCTAGAACAATCTAAATTGTTGTCAATAATACTTCTGCTGATAATATGAATAGGTGCAAAAGAAATAAATGTTTTATTTAGGCAGTATAAAAGTTTCCACTCTGTATTATGTCAATGTAGGTAACTGTAACAACTGTATTATTAATAAACACAAACAATAAATATTATGTATTTCACTTACTTTCTAAATAAAATCAGTTTACTTTTTGTTAATTATCATATTTAAGAATGATATACCTGCAAGTAATTCTCTGCTCATTGTGATGTGTACAGATTAGGAATACTGATGATATTATGTGCATTATTTCCAAAGGTTATGTTTATTAACGTCAAAATATACCACTGTATATCTTCTTCTTCCATTAGCGTCTGTGGCTAAAATATGAAATTCTGCGCTCTGCGCGTTATTAATATCGCTGTCCGTGCAATTTTTATTTTGGCAGTATTGTAAGCACAAATTGCTTTCGGCACTTATGTTTTTCGTTTACAGACACGCACTTGGTCTGCATTTGTCTCCTTTCTACCCGTAATGAAGGCAATAATAGTAACGTAATAACAAAGAAATCGCACAGTTGTAGAAAAAAATATTTTTCATACAAAAATTGTAAATAAACATGCATATGTATTTTGATCCACTGAATCCAATGGTGAAGTTCCCAAGTCCATACGTCTTCTAGTTTTTGAGATATTATTCAAAATCAGAATATAGAAATTGTTGATAATTTTTTATAAATTAATAGAAGCACGAGAAATTCAATGCCGTCGCTCATCTTCATATCTCGCTTAGTATTTGAGATATAGTCTTGAGAATGTAAAAAATCTGATGTGGTAAAATTTGGAAAAAAAATTATCTTTTTCGAAATATATAATTAACACAATAAAAATTATATGTAATTACAAATAGTAGATATAAACAAAATTAAATTAACCTATAATTTTGAATAGGTACATTAAAATTCGAGGCTCTCACGAGATTTCATGTCAGATTCTTGCTCTCGCATTCTTTATATTGAATTTTCTAATTTAATATCGTTTTCGCATTCCTCTCTCATTTTTGTTGCGTGGCCTGGCGAGATGCGAGAGTACGCTCGTCTCGTCGTGCATTACTAGGAAGCCAGGAAATCCTCCTGCTGGTAATATTTATTTTAATCTTTTCTTTTATTCTTAACGACACAGACAACAATATGTAGAGATAGAATGAATGAATATGTTCATCGCAATTTAATTTCAGAGGATTCCATTGTATTCTCAAAGGATGCTGTAACGCGACAATCATCTAGTATGAAACAAATGTTTAATTTTGGATCTACGTTGTATTTACTTACGTCGTGTTTTAAATATTGAAGAATTAACCCTCTAATGTTCGTAATATGAATTAGTTGTACAATGGTGGAGGAATATAGAATGGATTCGATTAAATGAAAAACCAGATTCCTTCCAAAGATGTAACTGTGGCGTCATACCTTGTACATTTATTGAAATTTAAGTATAATTTATTATGTGAATGTAGATTGAACAGAATGATTTAAAGACAAAGCTCTTTTTTTTTATAATTGTCATATTTAATAATGATACACCTGCAATTTCTTCTCTGCTCATTGTGATGTGTACAGATTAGGTATACTGATGATATTATGTTCAATATTTATAAAGGTTATGTTTAAAAACGTCAAAATATACCACTACATATTTACTGTCGCTGTCTCAATGGAGCTTCTTCTTCCATAAGCGCTAAAATATGAAATTCCGCGCTCGGCGCGAAATTTAAATCGCTGTCAGTTACATTTTTTTTCTATAGTTGCTTAAAGTACAAATTACTTTTGGCACTAGTGATTCGGGTTAACAGACACGCACTTGGACTTCATTTGTCTCTTTTCCACCCGTAACCAAGACAATATTAGTTACGTAATAACAAAAATATTGCACAATTGTAGGAAAAATTTATTATAAAGGCAAACTTTCATAATTAAATTGATACCTATCTATCTATGTTATTTGAAGTAATTTGTTTGTTTAATGTAAGTGATGGAGTTATTTATCAAGTCGGTATTTATAGTATTTAAAATTTAAAAATGCCGACTTTTCCAATATTAAAACAATGTGATATGTTTTGTGAATACATCAAATTTTCTAAGTGTATTACAAAACTATAAGCAATTTTTTTTGTCGACCAGTGGTTCTCAAAGTACCTTACACAACTTTCTTATTTTAAATAAAAACCTATTCTTTTTATATGCTTATTCGATTCCGTATTTTTTTTTTCTGGGTTCAAAGTTTGGTACCCTCACATTACAAATTTTTTGACAAAAATGCATATTAAAATAACATTAATTTAATTAAAATCGCATAGGAATCAGCGTGTTATGCCGGAAACAAATTATTTCATGCATTATTATTGTATGGGATGGCTAGCTCAGTGGTATGAAGTCGGCCTGTGGATCCTGAGGTCCCTGGTTCGATTCCCACAGGCGACAAATTTTCATAATTTGAAAAAGCTATCCCTGTGGCTCCTCCACCACTAACATGTTTGGAGGCCGTGATTTGACGACTGGTAACCGCACTTCACGCGCAAAATATATCACTTACCGAGATCTGCTTCAGCAGAGTGCCACACCCAGAATGGGTAGAAGGCGTGATGATATATTTATTTATTTATTTTATATTTATTATATGTCAATACAATTGCCTCGTTAAAAAAATATTAGTCATTTGTTTCTTCCATAGCACGTTGATTCCCATGCGATTTGAATTAAATAAATGTAAATTGAATATCCATTTTTGTCAAAAAAATTGTAATGTGAGGGTATTAAACTTTAGAGTCGATGACTTCAGAAAGAACTACTAAATCGAACCAGATAATTTAAAAAATAGGTTTCTATTTAAAATAAGAAAGATGAAGCCCGTATTTTGAGAACTACTGGGCAAAAAAATTGTTTGTTTATAGTTTTTTAATACACTTAGAAAATGGTAGTTCCCGAGATAGCAATGGTGGCACAACTAAATTGAACATCATGTATAATAAATTGAGAAAGCTGTTAGCGCTCGTTGAAACATGTTTGATAATATTTAAAAAGTAGAAAATAAAATCCTACATGGTTTTAGTTAGTTTTTAAATAGCTGATATACTTGGTTATAATTTTGTTCTTTTTTATTCAATGTAAGTCTTATCAAATATTGTATTTATTTTTAATTTAAAAATGCATAATATAATACAGTAACAGCGCTAAAGCCCAAAATTGTAAAGTGAAATGTAAAGTGTAAATGATGTATTGTTTGTTCTCTCTCTCTCTTTTCTTGTAATAAGCTTGTTTTATACAATAAATATATTATTATTATATTGTCTTTACGCACATATTAACTGATTCTTTTAAGGTAATTCAATCATTACCCTCAGACCGTTTCGGAAAACCGACAGATTCTAACTATTACTTTTTCGTAATATCAAACCGTTAGTTTGATTTCGCGTTTAGCAGAACTAATAACAAAAGTGAAAAGGGGAGCATGACGGCCGTGCGGCCGTCAAATTTTATAACAGATGCTTGCAATTAAGGATCAAGTATTTAAAAAAAAAATACAGCATCATAAAAAGCAGTTATCAGGAAGAATTTATAAAGAAAAAAACAAAAATGTCTAAATTTTATATTATTACGAAAAGACTTGAACGCTACACATCCGATATATAAATAACGGACTTGACTGAATACAAACTTATATAGGCCTAATAACGTCAATAACTATTTCAGAAAATCAAAAGTTGCATTAGCATTGCAGTTTACCGTTACCGTTACTTCTCTGGCTTCTTTAGATGAAAAACATTATATTGAAAGTTGTAAATGATTAAATTCTGCTTTTAAATCCGTCTACACATTTATTTATTTTTTTAATTAGAATTAAAATTAGATTTAAAATATATATTTTTGGTATTTTTGAACTAAATTCAATAGTAATAACAGTACAAAGAAATGTAAAAAAAATTTACGTGAAAGTATTTATCTTTTAAAAGATAATCAAATATAATATATAATTATATATATATATATAAAATTGTGTGCATAATCAGAGAAAAAACAGTATTATATTAATCTTCTTTAGAATGACTTAAAAATACATTTGAAAAATTTTAAAATCTTTAACAAATTATTACTATTATTTTTGCGTTTAATACCCGAGGTAGTAGTATCGAGCAAAACAAAATTTTGTGCAAATCCAAAGCAATTTTATTTGTTTAATAAGTTTATGTATATTAAAGTTCTCTATAATGTAAACTTTCACGCATACGAAACATTGCGTTTTCATTTGAGGTGTCTGACGTTTTAAGTTAATCCCTGGTGGTAGCACTCATTTTAATTTCAAATAAGATACAAAGTACTAAACCTGCAAAGCACGATGGATGTTTAAATTTGTGCAGAGCGCATAACTGCAGAACTGACTCAACTGATTTTAACTGGACTACTTCAGCGACAGAGTAAAGCCTTGTTTCCACCTCTTACATAGTCTTAGTTTTAGTTCTTCGCCATAACCTTGAGAGTTTGTCATATGTGAATACAGCTGAGCATTTCCAGCTACTGTTTTAGTCTTAGTCTTTGTCTTTGCCCCTGCGCATAAACACAAAGTTTGCAGACTTCATAAATTTCGACATAGTCTTTCGTCGCTGTTCTGTAAGAGATAGTTAGCTGCGGTAATGCTATCTCTTATTATGCTGCAATATGCAGTCAGTTCTATGCCGTATTTGTCATTTGTCATTAGGTTTGTGTGGGGAATACGACAAATATAGACAATAGAATAAAAATAGTAATAATTTCACTGTGAAAAAAAAAATTACTGGATTAATAGCAACTACAAAACTAACATGTCAAAAATAAATTAATTAGTTACTGACATTTTAAAATGTATTTCTTTCCTTTGATTTTATAAGTATAATTGCAATTCAATCATATTTTAATAATATAAAAATCTATTTTAAAATTTAAATTGCTATATTTGAAATATTCTGGTTTCTTCACTACAATAAGGTCACAATTTTTTTGAATTATTTTGGAATTGTATAAATTAATTAAACTAGTGCTTAATTTTAATAGTAAGTACTATAACAGCTACCCTGCACTAAGTGCCAATGAGTACTGACAAGTGTTTATTTTACTTGACCAAATTATCAACTAAAAATTAAATGATTAATCAATTATTGACCAAGGGTAGCGTAAAACCGCCGGCCACCACAGAACTTTTATAACTCTGCTCTGAAGAGTTTAATTTGAAAACCGTAACTCAACCAGCTTAGACAACTTTAATGATAGGATAATTAACGAAATAAAGGACACGCAAGATTCTCAACACAATAACAATTTTAATACAAATAAATAAAAATAAAATAAATCCCAATTAATAGGTTACAAAATGAATCTAATTACTTATTCTCAAGGACACGATCAACAACAGATTGCTCTAGTAATTAACTCAATTAGTTAATAAAAATAGTTTCGAACTAACTTTCTTGTCTCAATAAAATACAGTAAAATATTATTACTTACTCGTCATTTGCGTAGACACTGCTTTACACACTGACACTTTAATAAAGAAATTAAGCAATATAAATTAATCGAACTTAGAATCCGCAACTTACCTCGTATTACTCAACAATTAAAATAAAGACTCAGTTAGACTTCAACTCAAATAAACTTGATACTTCAACTTCTTAACTCAATTCAATTTACTAATCTCAAATAACTCAACTCAAAATATCTTACTAGATCTGACCAACAATAAAGACTTAGTACAAATTTATAACTCACAACTTTAAAGACTGCTGAAGACGAACTCAAACTTAGCAAAACTGTTTTGATCAATGTCTGTAACTAGACTGTCGAACTGAATTCACACATCAGCCCTCGATGGGTGAATTCACCCCTACTAGCCCCCACTTGAGCATCTTAACACTAACTTCACATTGGTTAATATTTGAATTTCACACTATTATTGGTCAAGCGATTGCTAGATTACTTCGGGAGTTGAAAAGGGCGGAAATTGCGTAAGGCATTTTCAACGTATTTTTAGTTCTTGGAAAAGGCCCACCCTTGAAATCTAACGAACGCTGACCTCGCCTGAAATCGCCTTCGCTTCTTAACAAACAACCATAAATAAGTCACTCTTTACTTTTCAAATCCAAACTGCAGCAAAACGTCACATAACTTTAAAAGACAATTACCCAAAAATACTTCTAAACTTTTAACACAATACGAAAGCGATTTTGAAAGCGTTACAAAAATGTCTAAGATCTTGCTGGATACCGCACAGCATGTAATCTAACATTCTTCCGCGAAACTACATATACTTGGTGGAACACACACCATGTGTGTTACAACTTCCCTTACCCCTTAAAGATAAATTATAGTTCTGAAGGAATTATAATTTATAAAACAAATACCCGGGGATCAAAAGTCTTTGGTGAAAACAAAACAAGGGAATCTGCAGGGGGTCACTGCCTCCACTGCTACTGGGCACACGTCCTCGTTGACCTGGCCGCTTCTGATGATCCTTGGTGCCGCTATTGTCCGGGAACCGCTACTCGCTGCGCCTCTTCTTCAACAGCTGGGCTCTCGCTCGCTGTGTTGTGGCTATTTTTTTTATGGGACTTGGCTGGGTGTCGGCCCGGCATCACTAAAACCATAAAACTCCGGCAGAATCTTTGTCCCTAATTCTAACACTACTGCTAACCTACTTAAGCACTCAATTATATTCGCGACTATGTTCAATTAAATCGGCTATAATCATCAAACTTTACTTTACTGACAATTTATTACTACTAATCAACCCTTTATTCAAAATATACAATGCTCGACAATATTTACTTTCAATTTCCCCAAAATTTTCAACAATTACTAATACTCACTTAGTTTCTCGAACTTCTCTTCCGTTGTGACCAAACTCATACTCCGCTAACTTCAATGACCAATTAACTAATCTACTACTTTTATCTTTAAATTTGTTTAAATAAACTAATGGTCTATGATCTGTAACCAACGTAAACTTTCTTCCATACAAATAACATCTGAAAAACTTTATAGCCCATATTATAGCTAAACATTCTTGCTCAATAGTTGCATAATTACTCTCTGCTTTATTTAATGTTCTACTTGCATACGCGATTGGATGCTCTTCCCCGAACCGATTTTGACTTAACACGGCTCCTAACGCAATATTTGACGCATCTGTCGTTAACGTAAACGACTGACTAAAATCTGGATAAATTAATATCGGACTCGTAATTAACGCTGTTCTCAATTTATCAAACGCTACCTGAGTTGATTCATCCCATACAAACTTTACATCTTTCTTCGTTAAGTGCGTCAACGGTCTAGCTATTTTCGAAAATGAATCTATAAATCGGCGATAAAATCCTACTAGCCCTAAAAATGATTTAATTTTACGTTCTGTATTCGGTATTGGAAACTTTTCAATTGCCTCTATCTTCGATGGATCTGGTTTTACACCATCTCCTGAAATAATATGACCTAAATATGCTGTTTCTTTCTTAACAAATTCACATTTACTTGGCTTCAACTTTAAATTAAACTTTTTCAATCTATCAAACACTTCTTTAATCTTACTAATATGCTCATTAATATCATCACGTGAAAAGATACATATATCATCTAAGTACACATAACATTTTTCTCCTACTAATCCACTTAAAACACAATACATTAATCTCTGAAATGTACTTGGCGCATTACATAAACCGAAAGGCATACGATTCCATTGATAATGGCCCCAGGGGGTACTAAACCCTGTCTTTTCTTTGTCCTCATCTGTAATTTCTACCTGATGGTACCCTGATGCTAAATCTAACGTTGTAAACAAAGCTGCTCCATTCATATGAGAAATTGTATCTTGCAAATTAGGTAAAGGTAAGAAATCTTTTTTCGTAATATTATTTAACGCTCTAAAATCAACACACAATCTAACTTTTGTTGATCCGTCAGATAAAATTCGATTTACTAATACTACAGGAGCTGACCATGGTGAGTCACTTTCTTCTATTATACCATCTTTTAACAATTCTTTAATTTGATCTTCTAACACATCTTTCTGATAATACGCTACGCGATATGGTCGTTTCGCGATTGGATGAACGTTTTCCGTAATAATTTTATGCTTAACTTTCGAAGTACAACCTAACTTTATACCTGGACTCATGAAAATATCTTTATATTTTTCTAATAACTTTTGCATTTTACTTTTATCAAACTCATTAAGATGATCTAATTTGAATAAACTCATAAAATCTACTTCCTCAATTTTCCTAATTGACTCTACTTTCTCATTTCCGCTATCAATATTTAATTTAACATTTTCCTCATAGCCTACTATTGTTTTCGCTGGTATCTCTAATGTTTGCTCACTAACATTCATAATTTTAACTGGTACTTCTCTTTTATCACCATTTACAATAACTCTCGCTGTAATAATTCCATGAATATTCGTCTCTACTGGCTCAATCAAAATACTAACATTTTTCATTTCTTTACTTTGTCTATAACCTAAACACACTGCTTCAGTTCTCGGAGGAATACTTAAACTTTCTTTCATACGAATTGAACGTATATCATTAGTATCTAATTCAACATTCACCTTTTTACTAACTTTTTCACGCTGCTCATTATTCTTAATTTCAGCTTTACTCTTTTCAACTACTTGATTACTTTGAGAAATGCTTTGGTTTTCCATATTACTGACCGAACATAGCGAACTGACTGTTTTACGGCTTTCTTCAACAATTCTCTCGGATTTTTCAATGTTACTTACTTTATTAACACTCGATTCTATAACACTTTCTTTTTTAAATGGCAAATCTTTTTCACTTTCACTATTCACAACTTTTTGTATAACACTAGGCTTACTTTTTACAATTTTAGGTGATTCAATAACTATATTCAAACCTTTCTTTACTTTTGTGGGACTTTCCGCGCAGAACTTGCTTAAAATTTCACTACCTGCTTTTTCTTTATTCTCGACTGACTTGACCGAGCTAGCTACACTCTCATTTACAATTACTTTATTACTCTTTACGACACTCTCTGTACCCTTAACTTTAGCAATACTGACATTCTTTACACAATTATTTTCCGGACTTTCAATTTCTACAACTCTACATTGTCCACAACAGCTGATCTTATTTTCACGCACACCGAGATTTCTCCTGTCACAAACCGAACCTAGCGAACTTTTTGTTACACGATCATCTGCAGTATTCAATAAAAATTTCGATTGCTGTTTAGGGCAATTATTACAATCAACAAACTCTCTCCTATGTGCCACCAAAGGTGCACTAACCACACGTCTCTCATCAATGCTCGCCATATTTCGCTTTGAATTTTGATAATCTACACTGTGTCCCTTAACACGACTCAAACATAGCGAATTAGTCGAATTATGTTTCACAGGCAAATAATCGCGATCTCCACTGTTTACTTGTCTGGAATTAACATCTTCTGCATCTCTAAAGTGCTCTGTAATAGTCGATATTGTCAGTCTTTCTCCAATGATACTAATTTCATTACGCGCATAATTAATCTCGGCTTTATAATCACTAAGGAAGTCTAAACCAATTAATCCGTCTGTAGCTAAGCTTAATCTTTCATCACATACAACAAAATTATGCCAAATACTTCTAAATCCAACTTTAATTTCAACTTCCGTTGATCCAATTACAGGTAACTCTTGGCCTGAAATGCCAACTATTGATCGATTACGCGCGATCTTTTCTAAACGCTGTCCCTCTACCACATATCGCTTTAAGATACTAATATTGGCTCCAGTATCGATTAAAAATTCATAATTTCTACCATTACAATTCAACTTAACTTTATTATGTCTATTATTACTATTTACGGCCGGTATTAGTTCTTTACACGGTAAGTGTCTTCGACCGTCAGATTTGGGACTCTGATCTACGGCCGTTTGGAGTTTAAATGACTCGAATTACCGTGCTGATAGCTACGCCGCTGTTCTTTATCTTTTTCTGGTATGTAAACTCTACATTGCGTTATTGTGTGTCCTTGCTTATTACATCTTTTACAAACTTTATCTCTAATTATATTCAAACTACAATCTCGTGCCATATGCCGGTATTTCTGACATTTAAAACATAAAATATTTCTCTGATCCTGTGATCTATACTCATAATTATCATTTCTTTCTCTATTATTGTAATTATCATTTCTTTCTCTACTACTGTTTCTATAACGCGGTGTATTACTTGGGTACCGCGACGTTGTACTCGCACGACTATAATTATTCCGCTTTTCTTCCACGTTTTTATGCTGATTTACCCCGGACATTACTTCTATCAGTTTATTTATTGAATTAATTACATTACTTTCTGAATTGCTGACTTGACTTACAACTTCTAATTCGTCTCTCCGCATTATAGCAAATACCGACTCTGATTTTTTAGCAATTTGAACCGCTTGATTAAATGTTCTAGGGTTTTCATATAACACGTCTCGCTGTAAATGTGGCAATATACCCGTAGTGAACTGATTTAATAACTGTACTGCGATGTATTTATCGTTTACTGCTTTTGTTGCTGCGTCATTTGTTCCTTCAACTAACTGATTACCGATATTCTGTAAACGCGCCGCATATGCTAAAATTGTTTCATTTCTTAACTGAACACACGTATTAAAATATTTTAAAACAGTTCTACCATCTTGCCTAGGCGCAAATCTCTCCAACAATAAATCTTTAAATTCGTTCCAAGTTATTGAACGATCTTTTACTTTATCATTATTTTTAACATACATCAAAGCTTCCCCGCCTAAACTTACTTTTGCGCTTACAATTTTTACTCTATCGTCCCAATTGCCTACTTCACTACAGTTTTCTATCTTTTCAATAAAATCTACAATACTTTCTCCACTTTTTCCTGAAAAATGAGGAATTTTGGAACTAATTCCTGAAACTGACGTAATGGCAACTAATGTCTGGAATAATTGATCTTCATTCAACGCCATTTTAGTTTATTATTAATTGAAATTCAACTACAATTCACAATTAATTACTATCAATCAAACAACAACTCTTTTTATTTACTTTTACGAGACTTTAACAACTTAAAATTTTCCCCTTTCCGCTAGCAATAATTATGCAACAATTATCTATACAAAATATCTAATAGCAGGTTCGCACACCGCTGCTATCAATTAAGTGACAAATGATATTAAAAATCTACGACTGACTGTATGAGCAGGTTCACACACCACTGCTATCAATTATGTAACAAATTATATTAAAAAATCTAAGACTGACTGTATGAGCAGGTTCACACACCACTGCTATCAATTAAGTGACAAAATATCTTAACAAAATTTCCAAGACTGACTGATTTGAGAAGGTCCGCAAACCGCTGCCACCAATTATGTAACAAATTATATTAACAAAATTTCTAAGACTGATTGCGTGTTTTGGGACTTCTCTCTCTATCGCACACTGTTTTCGGGTTTTTTCGATCGCAATAATTATTCTTCTCTACTCTACTATTACCATTATCAACAATAACTTTTGACTCCTTACAAAATCGTGCAATGTGCCCATACTTATGACATTCGAAACACATTCTATTCTTATATCTGCTACTATTTTCTACTCTATTCAGATTTATACTTTCTTCTCGATCATTTTTAACTTTATTTACTAAATCTTTACAAAATCGTGCAATATGACCATACCTGTGGCATTCAAAACACATTCTATTTTTATATCTGTTCAAATTCTCTACTTCAATGTGATTTGCATTTCTCTCTCGATCTGAGCAATTATCAATTTTCGCACAATCATTACTATCAATTTCATCACACATTCGCGCTATATGGCCCGTTTTATAACATTTAAAACACATTCTATTTCGAAATCTATATTTCCACCGATCGCAATTATTGTCAACTGTACAAAAATTTACTCTATCTATATAACAGTTATCAACATTAATTTCCTCGTTATTTTTACTAAAATTTTCACAATTAACCATTTCATTACAAAATCTCGCAATATGTCCAACTACATGACATTTAAAGCACATTTTATTCTTATACCTGGTTTTATGACTACTGACTGACTCTTTAGAACTACGCGTTTGCTCTTTGTTATCGATATCTTGCTCAACAATGTCCAAAATACTACGTTTCACTTTTCCTTTCCTATTGTTTGCTAAACTACGTAAGTTAAAATACCTATCTATCTTTGAATCTGTGTGTGATTCACAATAATCATTACGCATCGTCAAATTATCTTGTTTCTGTTTGTTTGATACCGCTACTATTTGAGTTAATTTTTCTACTGCCTCGATTATCTCAGTATCTTTATTATCTACTTTATTTACTAATTCGACATTCACTCCTAATATATTATTTATTGTTTCTACTCGTTTCGCAACTTCTAAAGCTTTTTCTACTGTTTTCGGTTCTGCAATAAATACATCGCGTTGTAAACTCGGTAAAATGCCTATCATAAATTGTCTTAACATTAGTCTTTCTACAAGTTTGACATTCAATTCTTGCTCTGCAATATCTTCACTTTCTTCAAATAACTGATTCGCAATAATTCGTAACCGTGACTCATATTCAATGACTTTTTCATTTTTCTTCTGATAACAATTTCTAAATTCTTTTTCTATCGTTAAAAAGTGGGGCACAGGTAAATACATATCTAAAAGAACTTTCTTAAAAATTGACCATTCTTTTGTATCTTTAATTTTAGGATGTGTACTAACATAACGACTCGCTTCTCCGCTCATATGAATTTTCGCAAATGTAACTTTATTCTCATCTTGCATACCAATTAACGAACAAACACATTCAACTTTATCAACAAACTCTACAACATTATCTTCTGCTTTACCACTGTAAATTGGTATTTTCGAACTAACATCGGACATTGTGCTTTTGCGTAACATTACATTAATAATTTCTAAAAACTGATCGTTGGTCGCCATATTTTACGTAACTTAAAGCTCACTAATTTGAAAGATTCGTACACCGCTGAACAACAAATATGTGACTAAATTACAATAATTTAAGACTGCTGGTTTGAGAGGGTAGGACCACCGCTGCCAACAATTATGTAACAGCTACCCTGCACTAAGTGCCAATGAGTACTGACAAGTGTTTATTTTACTTGACCAAATTATCAACTAAAAATTAAATGATTAATCAATTATTGACCAAGGGTAGCGTAAAACCGCCGGCCACCACAGAACTTTTATAACTCTGCTCTGAAGAGTTTAATTTGAAAACCGTAACTCAACCAGCTTAGACAACTTTAATGATAGGATAATTAACGAAATAAAGGACACGCAAGATTCTCAACACAATAACAATTTTAATACAAATAAATAAAAATAAAATAAATCCCAATTAATAGGTTACAAAATGAATCTAATTACTTATTCTCAAGGACACGATCAACAACAGATTGCTCTAGTAATTAACTCAATTAGTTAATAAAAATAGTTTCGAACTAACTTTCTTGTCTCAATAAAATACAGTAAAATATTATTACTTACTCGTCATTTGCGTAGACACTGCTTTACACACTGACACTTTAATAAAGAAATTAAGCAATATAAATTAATCGAACTTAGAATCCGCAACTTACCTCGTATTACTCAACAATTAAAATAAAGACTCAGTTAGACTTCAACTCAAATAAACTTGATACTTCAACTTCTTAACTCAATTCAATTTACTAATCTCAAATAACTCAACTCAAAATATCTTACTAGATCTGACCAACAATAAAGACTTAGTACAAATTTATAACTCACAACTTTAAAGACTGCTGAAGACGAACTCAAACTTAGCAAAACTGTTTTGATCAATGTCTGTAACTAGACTGTCGAACTGAATTCACACATCAGCCCTCGATGGGTGAATTCACCCCTACTAGCCCCCACTTGAGCATCTTAACACTAACTTCACATTGGTTAATATTTGAATTTCACACTATTATTGGTCAAGCGATTGCTAGATTACTTCGGGAGTTGAAAAGGGCGGAAATTGCGTAAGGCATTTTCAACGTATTTTTAGTTCTTGGAAAAGGCCCACCCTTGAAATCTAACGAACGCTGACCTCGCCTGAAATCGCCTTCGCTTCTTAACAAACAACCATAAATAAGTCACTCTTTACTTTTCAAATCCAAACTGCAGCAAAACGTCACATAACTTTAAAAGACAATTACCCAAAAATACTTCTAAACTTTTAACACAATACGAAAGCGATTTTGAAAGCGTTACAAAAATGTCTAAGATCTTGCTGGATACCGCACAGCATGTAATCTAACATTCTTCCGCGAAACTACATATACTTGGTGGAACACACACCATGTGTGTTACAACTTCCCTTACCCCTTAAAGATAAATTATAGTTCTGAAGGAATTATAATTTATAAAACAAATACCCGGGGATCAAAAGTCTTTGGTGAAAACAAAACAAGGGAATCTGCAGGGGGTCACTGCCTCCACTGCTACTGGGCACACGTCCTCGTTGACCTGGCCGCTTCTGATGATCCTTGGTGCCGCTATTGTCCGGGAACCGCTACTCGCTGCGCCTCTTCTTCAACAGCTGGGCTCTCGCTCGCTGTGTTGTGGCTATTTTTTTTATGGGACTTGGCTGGGTGTCGGCCCGGCATCACTAAAACCATAAAACTCCGGCAGAATCTTTGTCCCTAATTCTAACACTACTGCTAACCTACTTAAGCACTCAATTATATTCGCGACTATGTTCAATTAAATCGGCTATAATCATCAAACTTTACTTTACTGACAATTTATTACTACTAATCAACCCTTTATTCAAAATATACAATGCTCGACAATATTTACTTTCAATTTCCCCAAAATTTTCAACAATTACTAATACTCACTTAGTTTCTCGAACTTCTCTTCCGTTGTGACCAAACTCATACTCCGCTAACTTCAATGACCAATTAACTAATCTACTACTTTTATCTTTAAATTTGTTTAAATAAACTAATGGTCTATGATCTGTAACCAACGTAAACTTTCTTCCATACAAATAACATCTGAAAAACTTTATAGCCCATATTATAGCTAAACATTCTTGCTCAATAGTTGCATAATTACTCTCTGCTTTATTTAATGTTCTACTTGCATACGCGATTGGATGCTCTTCCCCGAACCGATTTTGACTTAACACGGCTCCTAACGCAATATTTGACGCATCTGTCGTTAACGTAAACGACTGACTAAAATCTGGATAAATTAATATCGGACTCGTAATTAACGCTGTTCTCAATTTATCAAACGCTACCTGAGTTGATTCATCCCATACAAACTTTACATCTTTCTTCGTTAAGTGCGTCAACGGTCTAGCTATTTTCGAAAATGAATCTATAAATCGGCGATAAAATCCTACTAGCCCTAAAAATGATTTAATTTTACGTTCTGTATTCGGTATTGGAAACTTTTCAATTGCCTCTATCTTCGATGGATCTGGTTTTACACCATCTCCTGAAATAATATGACCTAAATATGCTGTTTCTTTCTTAACAAATTCACATTTACTTGGCTTCAACTTTAAATTAAACTTTTTCAATCTATCAAACACTTCTTTAATCTTACTAATATGCTCATTAATATCATCACGTGAAAAGATACATATATCATCTAAGTACACATAACATTTTTCTCCTACTAATCCACTTAAAACACAATACATTAATCTCTGAAATGTACTTGGCGCATTACATAAACCGAAAGGCATACGATTCCATTGATAATGGCCCCAGGGGGTACTAAACCCTGTCTTTTCTTTGTCCTCATCTGTAATTTCTACCTGATGGTACCCTGATGCTAAATCTAACGTTGTAAACAAAGCTGCTCCATTCATATGAGAAATTGTATCTTGCAAATTAGGTAAAGGTAAGAAATCTTTTTTCGTAATATTATTTAACGCTCTAAAATCAACACACAATCTAACTTTTGTTGATCCGTCAGATAAAATTCGATTTACTAATACTACAGGAGCTGACCATGGTGAGTCACTTTCTTCTATTATACCATCTTTTAACAATTCTTTAATTTGATCTTCTAACACATCTTTCTGATAATACGCTACGCGATATGGTCGTTTCGCGATTGGATGAACGTTTTCCGTAATAATTTTATGCTTAACTTTCGAAGTACAACCTAACTTTATACCTGGACTCATGAAAATATCTTTATATTTTTCTAATAACTTTTGCATTTTACTTTTATCAAACTCATTAAGATGATCTAATTTGAATAAACTCATAAAATCTACTTCCTCAATTTTCCTAATTGACTCTACTTTCTCATTTCCGCTATCAATATTTAATTTAACATTTTCCTCATAGCCTACTATTGTTTTCGCTGGTATCTCTAATGTTTGCTCACTAACATTCATAATTTTAACTGGTACTTCTCTTTTATCACCATTTACAATAACTCTCGCTGTAATAATTCCATGAATATTCGTCTCTACTGGCTCAATCAAAATACTAACATTTTTCATTTCTTTACTTTGTCTATAACCTAAACACACTGCTTCAGTTCTCGGAGGAATACTTAAACTTTCTTTCATACGAATTGAACGTATATCATTAGTATCTAATTCAACATTCACCTTTTTACTAACTTTTTCACGCTGCTCATTATTCTTAATTTCAGCTTTACTCTTTTCAACTACTTGATTACTTTGAGAAATGCTTTGGTTTTCCATATTACTGACCGAACATAGCGAACTGACTGTTTTACGGCTTTCTTCAACAATTCTCTCGGATTTTTCAATGTTACTTACTTTATTAACACTCGATTCTATAACACTTTCTTTTTTAAATGGCAAATCTTTTTCACTTTCACTATTCACAACTTTTTGTATAACACTAGGCTTACTTTTTACAATTTTAGGTGATTCAATAACTATATTCAAACCTTTCTTTACTTTTGTGGGACTTTCCGCGCAGAACTTGCTTAAAATTTCACTACCTGCTTTTTCTTTATTCTCGACTGACTTGACCGAGCTAGCTACACTCTCATTTACAATTACTTTATTACTCTTTACGACACTCTCTGTACCCTTAACTTTAGCAATACTGACATTCTTTACACAATTATTTTCCGGACTTTCAATTTCTACAACTCTACATTGTCCACAACAGCTGATCTTATTTTCACGCACACCGAGATTTCTCCTGTCACAAACCGAACCTAGCGAACTTTTTGTTACACGATCATCTGCAGTATTCAATAAAAATTTCGATTGCTGTTTAGGGCAATTATTACAATCAACAAACTCTCTCCTATGTGCCACCAAAGGTGCACTAACCACACGTCTCTCATCAATGCTCGCCATATTTCGCTTTGAATTTTGATAATCTACACTGTGTCCCTTAACACGACTCAAACATAGCGAATTAGTCGAATTATGTTTCACAGGCAAATAATCGCGATCTCCACTGTTTACTTGTCTGGAATTAACATCTTCTGCATCTCTAAAGTGCTCTGTAATAGTCGATATTGTCAGTCTTTCTCCAATGATACTAATTTCATTACGCGCATAATTAATCTCGGCTTTATAATCACTAAGGAAGTCTAAACCAATTAATCCGTCTGTAGCTAAGCTTAATCTTTCATCACATACAACAAAATTATGCCAAATACTTCTAAATCCAACTTTAATTTCAACTTCCGTTGATCCAATTACAGGTAACTCTTGGCCTGAAATGCCAACTATTGATCGATTACGCGCGATCTTTTCTAAACGCTGTCCCTCTACCACATATCGCTTTAAGATACTAATATTGGCTCCAGTATCGATTAAAAATTCATAATTTCTACCATTACAATTCAACTTAACTTTATTATGTCTATTATTACTATTTACGGCCGGTATTAGTTCTTTACACGGTAAGTGTCTTCGACCGTCAGATTTGGGACTCTGATCTACGGCCGTTTGGAGTTTAAATGACTCGAATTACCGTGCTGATAGCTACGCCGCTGTTCTTTATCTTTTTCTGGTATGTAAACTCTACATTGCGTTATTGTGTGTCCTTGCTTATTACATCTTTTACAAACTTTATCTCTAATTATATTCAAACTACAATCTCGTGCCATATGCCGGTATTTCTGACATTTAAAACATAAAATATTTCTCTGATCCTGTGATCTATACTCATAATTATCATTTCTTTCTCTATTATTGTAATTATCATTTCTTTCTCTACTACTGTTTCTATAACGCGGTGTATTACTTGGGTACCGCGACGTTGTACTCGCACGACTATAATTATTCCGCTTTTCTTCCACGTTTTTATGCTGATTTACCCCGGACATTACTTCTATCAGTTTATTTATTGAATTAATTACATTACTTTCTGAATTGCTGACTTGACTTACAACTTCTAATTCGTCTCTCCGCATTATAGCAAATACCGACTCTGATTTTTTAGCAATTTGAACCGCTTGATTAAATGTTCTAGGGTTTTCATATAACACGTCTCGCTGTAAATGTGGCAATATACCCGTAGTGAACTGATTTAATAACTGTACTGCGATGTATTTATCGTTTACTGCTTTTGTTGCTGCGTCATTTGTTCCTTCAACTAACTGATTACCGATATTCTGTAAACGCGCCGCATATGCTAAAATTGTTTCATTTCTTAACTGAACACACGTATTAAAATATTTTAAAACAGTTCTACCATCTTGCCTAGGCGCAAATCTCTCCAACAATAAATCTTTAAATTCGTTCCAAGTTATTGAACGATCTTTTACTTTATCATTATTTTTAACATACATCAAAGCTTCCCCGCCTAAACTTACTTTTGCGCTTACAATTTTTACTCTATCGTCCCAATTGCCTACTTCACTACAGTTTTCTATCTTTTCAATAAAATCTACAATACTTTCTCCACTTTTTCCTGAAAAATGAGGAATTTTGGAACTAATTCCTGAAACTGACGTAATGGCAACTAATGTCTGGAATAATTGATCTTCATTCAACGCCATTTTAGTTTATTATTAATTGAAATTCAACTACAATTCACAATTAATTACTATCAATCAAACAACAACTCTTTTTATTTACTTTTACGAGACTTTAACAACTTAAAATTTTCCCCTTTCCGCTAGCAATAATTATGCAACAATTATCTATACAAAATATCTAATAGCAGGTTCGCACACCGCTGCTATCAATTAAGTGACAAATGATATTAAAAATCTACGACTGACTGTATGAGCAGGTTCACACACCACTGCTATCAATTATGTAACAAATTATATTAAAAAATCTAAGACTGACTGTATGAGCAGGTTCACACACCACTGCTATCAATTAAGTGACAAAATATCTTAACAAAATTTCCAAGACTGACTGATTTGAGAAGGTCCGCAAACCGCTGCCACCAATTATGTAACAAATTATATTAACAAAATTTCTAAGACTGATTGCGTGTTTTGGGACTTCTCTCTCTATCGCACACTGTTTTCGGGTTTTTTCGATCGCAATAATTATTCTTCTCTACTCTACTATTACCATTATCAACAATAACTTTTGACTCCTTACAAAATCGTGCAATGTGCCCATACTTATGACATTCGAAACACATTCTATTCTTATATCTGCTACTATTTTCTACTCTATTCAGATTTATACTTTCTTCTCGATCATTTTTAACTTTATTTACTAAATCTTTACAAAATCGTGCAATATGACCATACCTGTGGCATTCAAAACACATTCTATTTTTATATCTGTTCAAATTCTCTACTTCAATGTGATTTGCATTTCTCTCTCGATCTGAGCAATTATCAATTTTCGCACAATCATTACTATCAATTTCATCACACATTCGCGCTATATGGCCCGTTTTATAACATTTAAAACACATTCTATTTCGAAATCTATATTTCCACCGATCGCAATTATTGTCAACTGTACAAAAATTTACTCTATCTATATAACAGTTATCAACATTAATTTCCTCGTTATTTTTACTAAAATTTTCACAATTAACCATTTCATTACAAAATCTCGCAATATGTCCAACTACATGACATTTAAAGCACATTTTATTCTTATACCTGGTTTTATGACTACTGACTGACTCTTTAGAACTACGCGTTTGCTCTTTGTTATCGATATCTTGCTCAACAATGTCCAAAATACTACGTTTCACTTTTCCTTTCCTATTGTTTGCTAAACTACGTAAGTTAAAATACCTATCTATCTTTGAATCTGTGTGTGATTCACAATAATCATTACGCATCGTCAAATTATCTTGTTTCTGTTTGTTTGATACCGCTACTATTTGAGTTAATTTTTCTACTGCCTCGATTATCTCAGTATCTTTATTATCTACTTTATTTACTAATTCGACATTCACTCCTAATATATTATTTATTGTTTCTACTCGTTTCGCAACTTCTAAAGCTTTTTCTACTGTTTTCGGTTCTGCAATAAATACATCGCGTTGTAAACTCGGTAAAATGCCTATCATAAATTGTCTTAACATTAGTCTTTCTACAAGTTTGACATTCAATTCTTGCTCTGCAATATCTTCACTTTCTTCAAATAACTGATTCGCAATAATTCGTAACCGTGACTCATATTCAATGACTTTTTCATTTTTCTTCTGATAACAATTTCTAAATTCTTTTTCTATCGTTAAAAAGTGGGGCACAGGTAAATACATATCTAAAAGAACTTTCTTAAAAATTGACCATTCTTTTGTATCTTTAATTTTAGGATGTGTACTAACATAACGACTCGCTTCTCCGCTCATATGAATTTTCGCAAATGTAACTTTATTCTCATCTTGCATACCAATTAACGAACAAACACATTCAACTTTATCAACAAACTCTACAACATTATCTTCTGCTTTACCACTGTAAATTGGTATTTTCGAACTAACATCGGACATTGTGCTTTTGCGTAACATTACATTAATAATTTCTAAAAACTGATCGTTGGTCGCCATATTTTACGTAACTTAAAGCTCACTAATTTGAAAGATTCGTACACCGCTGAACAACAAATATGTGACTAAATTACAATAATTTAAGACTGCTGGTTTGAGAGGGTAGGACCACCGCTGCCAACAATTATGTAACAGCTACCCTGCACTAAGTGCCAATGAGTACTGACAAGTGTTTATTTTACTTGACCAAATTATCAACTAAAAATTAAATGATTAATCAATTATTGACCAAGGGTAGCGTAAAACCGCCGGCCACCACAGAACTTTTATAACTCTGCTCTGAAGAGTTTAATTTGAAAACCGTAACTCAACCAGCTTAGACAACTTTAATGATAGGATAATTAACGAAATAAAGGACACGCAAGATTCTCAACACAATAACAATTTTAATACAAATAAATAAAAATAAAATAAATCCCAATTAATAGGTTACAAAATGAATCTAATTACTTATTCTCAAGGACACGATCAACAACAGATTGCTCTAGTAATTAACTCAATTAGTTAATAAAAATAGTTTCGAACTAACTTTCTTGTCTCAATAAAATACAGTAAAATATTATTACTTACTCGTCATTTGCGTAGACACTGCTTTACACACTGACACTTTAATAAAGAAATTAAGCAATATAAATTAATCGAACTTAGAATCCGCAACTTAACTCGTATTACTCAACAATTAAAATAAAGACTCAGTTAGACTTCAACTCAAATAAACTTGATACTTCAACTTCTTAACTCAATTCAATTTACTAATCTCAAATAACTCAACTCAAAATATCTTACTAGATCTGACCAACAATAAAGACTTAGTACAAATTTATAACTCACAACTTTAAAGACTGCTGAAGACGAACTCAAACTTAGCAAAACTGTTTTGATCAATGTCTGTAACTAGACTGTCGAACTGAATTCACACATCAGCCCTCGATGGGTGAATTCACCCCCACTAGCCCCCACTTGAGCATCTTAACACTAACTTCACATTGGTTAATATTTGAATTTCACACTATTATTGGTCAAGCGATTGCTAGATTACTTCGGGAGTTAAAGAGGGCGGAAATTGCGTAAGGCATTTTCAATGTATTTTTAGTTCTTGGAAAAGGCCCACCCTTGAAATCTAACGAACGCTGACCTCGCCTGAAATCGCCTTCGCTTCTTAACAAACAACCATAAATAAGTCACTCTTTACTTTTCAAATCCAAACTGCAGCAAAACGTCACATAACTTTAAAAGACAATTACCCAAAAATACTTCTAAACTTTTAACACAATACGAAAGCGATTTTGAAAGCGTTACAAAAATGTCTAAGATCTTGCTGGATACCGCACAGCATGTAATCTAACATTCTTCCGCGAAACTACATATACTTGGTGGAACACACACCATGTATGTTACAGTACTATTCCTCATTAATAACTTTATAATTTTGAGAGTACTTAAAATAGTTTTATACAATTATTTTCTCATTTTAGTGAACTAACCTTTACTAGTAAAGTAATATTACAATTAAACTGTTCGGTTGTGTCTGTAATCGTTCCGATATTAAGTTAAGTTTCTAGTATCACAATCAATAAAAATTACGAAAACTGTGCTAACTAAATTTACAATCATACTATAAGCATTTTCTATACTTTATTTTTGTGTGAAGGAAAAAGTAAAATATTATTTGTAAAAACATTTCGGTTTGACATTTAAGTAAATTCAGTGTCTTCTAGTCGTTTCGTTGCATATAAGACCTGTTGGTGCTGGTTTACATTGTTCTCAGCAAATTACCGAATCATTGTAACTAACTTAGTAGCGCCTAATTTGAAGCAAACAATTTATCGTATCTATATTTTCAACATCTAAGATACAGGGGTTATAATGGAAAATAGTGATGTAGAGAGCGTGCGCAAAATTAGCGCCAGAGCCAAATTCGGCTCTAGCGGCAACAACACGACTAAGAGACGTGAGACCTGCCGCACGGATAGCATTACAACTGTATTGAAAAAGAGTTTTCGAGAAGTGATTTCTAATTCTAGAAATAGACTATAAAATAATTAAATGTTGATTTGGGAATATTTTTTTATGATAAATTACCGCAATCAAGTTTAAAAATGGCAAAAACCCTTTTGAAAGCGGTCATGTTCTGACCGTAATTGAAAATCTTAATCCGTATGAAACATTTATAACATCAAATTTAATCAGACAAAACAGAAATAAACATTATTATTACATTATTTTCTCGCCACAAATATTAACGAATAATTATGAAATAATTTTTATTTAGCAAAATATTATTCTAATGCTTTTTTTAGTTGAATCATTTATTATGGTGTACGTTCTTTTCGTATAATTGATATCTGAAATACACATTCAATATTAGAAGAAGTTTTCTTCATATAAGTGCAGGTAAAAGTTTTTTCAATTATTTCATTTGAAAATATTTGATCATTTATGTCATAAGTTTGACAAGCAATTTCTTTTTTATTGCACACATCATCATTGTACCGATTCGTATTTACACCGACAAATTATTTGCACTTCTTTGCCACTGAATATTTTGTAACTCGTGCCTCCTCTTATTGTTTTGAAATCGTGAATCATCTGCTATATTTCCTTCATATTATTGTAACGAATTTAAAGCCAGACAGTCGAGAGCATTCCAGAAACCTTCTCGAGAACAAGTGCGTAGCAGCGTGACTTCACAAGTGCATAGAGCTCGCTCGCATGTCTGAGCGTGTGGTTTGACGGGATATTCTAGGACGTTCTGGAAGATTCGAGAACTGTTCTACGGACGGGAGTATATAAGCCGAGGTCGAGTGGCTGAGTTCAGTTGACAGTAGACTTCGAACGCGTAATATAAATGTGGTGAAATAAATAACAGCTCTAGTGTACGTAATATAAATAGTAGTTTTAGTGACCGTTATATAAATAATATTAGTGTTTGAATACTTATTAGTAGTGTTTAAGATTTATTTTAGTGTTAATTAGTTTTAAATAAGTTTCTGTTATTTTTATATTCATTCATTAAATAAATACTTTTATTTCCGTTTAACATAAATAGTTGTGAGTCATTTCTGTGCCGTAAACATTCTACACACTTCCAGAAAGACGAAAAACGTTACAATTGGTATCAGGTGTGAGGTTATTAAATAGTGAAGTGTGTAGTAAAAATAAATAAAATGGCGTCGTTCGGTTTAAGACTAAGTGAATTAAAAGTGGTGGACTAAAGAGGGAATTAGAGGAGAGAGATTTGGACTCATCCGGGTTAAAATCAACGATACAACGTCTGCGAGAAGCTTTAGTGGCGGTTAATCTGGATCCTGAGGAATATATTTTTGAAATTGGTTCGAATGACAATCGTAAAATGTTGGAGAAATTAGAAGAAAACTCCTGAACTTTGTAAAAGCAGTTAGAAGAAAATTCTAGAACATTGGAGCAGAAGTTTTAAGAAAGTTCTAGAACTCTAAAAGAAGAATTAACAGAAAGTTCTAGAACTTTGAAGCAGAAGTTGGAAGAAAGTTCTAGAACTCTAAAAGAAGAATTAACCGGATCCGTGCAACATCAATTAGAAGAGAATTCCAGAAAATCTGAGGAAAGTCCAGAATCCTAAAAGAAGAATTAGCAGAAAATTCTAGAACTTTGGAACAGAAGTTTGAAGAAAGTTCCAGCATCCTAAAAGAAGATTTGGCAGAAAATTCTAGAATTTTAAGAGAAGAATTGGAACAGAAGTTAGAAGAACATTCCAAAAATTCTGAGGAACGTTCTAGAATTTTAGAAGAGAATTTAAATGAATTGAAAAACGAATATGATAAGAAAATAGAATAGTTAGAAAATAAATTCCTCACTGCAACTGCAGCATCAAATTTATGTTCTGGTGTGGCTGAAACAGAAGCAGCAAGTGAAAGAAAATAGCAAAAGGTGAGACTGCATCAACAATTCGTATAAAAACACCGGAATTTGATGGAAAAACATGGTGGCCGAATTATTTGAGGCAATTTGAAGCTGCTGCAAAAGCTAACGGATGGTCACCGAGAGAGAAAGCAATTTCATTGACAGTAGCGTTGCGTGGAAATGCCGTCGATATCTTGCAGATACTGAAGCAAGAAGAACAAGAAGACTACGACCAGCTGGTTAAGCATTTAGATATTCGATATGGAAATGCGCACCTAGAACCAGTGTATCAAACGCAATTAAGAAATCGATATCAGAGGTCGAGTGAAACTCTCCAAGAATTTGAAACGGACGTTGCTCGCTTGGTTCGCCTCGCACATCCTACAGCTTCGGACAGCGTATTAGAGTGCTTAGCTATCCAGACATTTATTTATGGAATTGGAGATAGCGAAATTCAGCAAGCACTAAGATTGGTTCGACCAAAAACATTAGCCGATGCACTGACTCATGCTTTAGCGTAGCCAATCCAGGGTACAATCAATTAACAGCGCAATGAAGAACAAAGATATGGAAGAGATGCTACGACGAATCGCAACCAAAGTGCTTAGAGGCAAGAAGAAAATGCGTTGTTGGAACTGCGGTGAACTAGGACATCCACGAAGGTTTTGTGGAAAATTGCTGAAAAAGAAAGCAGAAGCTGAGTCAGAAAAACCAAGTCGGGCTGATAGGAGAGGACAGTCGTCGACCTGTAATCTGGTAACATCATATTCCATCGGACATGTCGCCTCTCTTCATCATCAAGTCAACAGCATTTTCGTGGATGGTCTTGTTGACGGAAGGCCACTCAAAATGTTGCTGGATACGGGTGCGACGCAAAACAATAATAAGATCCGACTTGACAAAGAAGTTTGCACCAACACAATTATATCCGACGAAGTGGCGATTACGTACAGCAACTGGAGAACTAGCTACATCGTCAGGAGAGTTAGATGTGACCAGCAACATCGGGAACACCTCCGTCAAACATCGTGTGTTGGTAGCCGAAATCGAAGATGACTTTATTCTTGGAATGAACGTCATGGAAAAATATGGTTTTAAACTGGACCTTAAGCACGGCGTAATAGTAGTAAATGATGAAGAGCTCGTACTGCATCCACGAGACGACGAAGTTGCACGTGCTTTAATAACCGAAGATGTAGTACTTTCGGAGCGAAGTGAGACCATTGTGGAAGCACAACTTGAAGGAAAATTTTGTACGGGAAATGTTACCATGTTGGAACCCCGAAATAATGATGAAGAAACTGGTCGTGGAGTGATGGTTGGAAAATCACTGGTAAAGGCCAACAAGATAATACCAGTTAGAATAATGAACATTAATCAGTATCCGGTTACAATTAAACAAGGAACTATAGTAGGGGAATGTTCATCCGTATCTTCAATTATTAGAACAATGGTAGCTCAGAAAACCCCAATTAGCAAGATTCCGAATACTTTGCTCAATCAAATATCAACATCTTTTCACGGGCTGACATCAGACGAGAAAATCAAAGCGAAGAGCTTAATTAGCAAGTATCAAGACATCTTTGAATATAACAAGAAATCCAAGGGCAGAACGAACGTTGTTCAGCATAAAATCTATACTGGAGATGCAAGACCCATCCGTCAAGGAGCAAGACGATTACCACTGGCAAAGCGTGAAGAAGCCGAAAAGATAATTGAAGAAATGAAGAAAGAAGGCGTGATTGAACCTTCAAATAGTCCATGGGCTTCACCAGTGGTATTAGTGAAGAAAAAGGATGGATCCACCCGATTCTGTGTTGATTACCGTCAACTTAACAACGTAACGTAAAAGGATAGTTATCCACTTCCCCGGATAGACGATACACTGGACACGTTGGCTGGGTCAAAAATATTTTCTACGTTGGACCTAAAAAGCGGATACTGGCAAGTTTACTTGGACCCGAAAGACCGTGAAAAGACTGCTTTTACCATCGGAACAGGACTTTGGCAATTCACAGTTATGCCATTTGGACTTTGCAATGCTCCTGCAACATTTGAACGACTTATGGAAACCGTGTTAGCCGGGCTGTCATGGAAAACCTGTTTGCTGTACCTAGATGATATTATTGTGGTTGGAAATACGTTCGAGGATCACATAAAGAATTTGGAAGAAGTTTTTCAAAGATTGAAACAGGCAATTCTCAAGCTCAGCCCGAAGAAGTGTCATCTGTTCCAGGAGAAAGTGCATTATCTCGGGCATGTAGTTTCTGGTAAGGGAATTGCAGTGGATGAGGACAAACTAAAAGCTGTAAGGGACTGGCCAGTACCAAAGGACAAGTATGAATTGAGAAGTTTCCTTGATTTATGCACTTACTATCGGCGATACGTGCAAGGATTTGCCAACATTGCTAAACCACTGACACGGCTTACTGAAGAAGGTAGAAGATTTGTTTGGGTAAACGACTGTCAAACAGTATTTGAAAAATTGAAGGATTCTCTGACAACCGCGCCAATCTTAAGTTATCTATTTCCGGAAGGCAAATTCATTTTGGATACCGATGCCAGCAATGTTGGGATTGGCGGCGTCCTCTCTCAAGTACAAGGTGGTCGTGAAAAAGTTATTGTCTACTTCAGTAAGACACTGTCGAAATCGGAAAGGAACTATTGCGTCACCAGGAAAGAACTATTGGCAATTGTAAAGTCCACTGAGAATTTTTACAAATATTTATATGGCAGAAGATTCCTCATAAGAACCGATCATGCTGCCTAGAAATGGCTATTACAATTCAAAAATACAGAAGGTCAGGTAGCCAGGTGGATCGAAATATTGCAGGAATATGATTTTACCATTGAACATCGGGCGGGAACTAGCCATCGTAACGCTGACGCGTTGTCCAGGAGACCATGTTCCGAAAAATGCAAACGTTGTTGCCGAGTAGAAGAGAAGAAAGTTGCTGCGTTAAGAACAACGGTAGTCGATGATAAATGGCAACCGGAAGAATTGCAGAAAGATCAAGAAAATGATCCGGATCTAAAGATAGTAATAAATTGGAAGAAAGACGGGGATAAACCGATTTGGCAAGATGTCGCACCATACTCCCAAAAAGTGAAATCGTACTGGGCACAATGGGACTCTTTAATAATTGAAAAGGATCTCTTAAAACGTGTTTTGGAGAATGCGGAGGTTACAGAGAACTCAGTTACTAATACCTAAGAACAGCGTACCTGAATTATTGAAAGAGATCCACGACGGATCTGCTGGAGGACACCTTGGAGTCAACAAGACTGCTGAGAAGTTTCGGGAACGATTTTACTGGCTAAATTGTAAGGAAGATGTTAAAGATTGGTGCAAGAAATGCGTAGTTTGCGCTGCAAGTAATGGGCCAAATAGGAAACGTAGAGCCCCAATGCGTCAGTACAACGTAGGAAGCCCATTTGAACGTATTGCAATCGACGTGGCTGGACCATTTCCCGAGACTGATGATGGCAACAAGTCGTCATGGACTACTTCAGCAAGTGGGTTGAAGCTTACCCCCTGCCCAACCAAGAAGCAATCACCGTCACTGAGGTAATGGTGAAGGAATGCATATGCCGGTTTGGAGTACCGCGCGAAATACACTCCGATCAGGGAAGAAACTTCGAGTCGTTTTTGTTCCAAGATATCTGCTAAATATTAGACATTCGTAAGACAAGAACAACTGCATTACATCCGCAGTCGGACGGCATGGTTGAGCGAATGAATAGAATGATCAACAGTTATCTGTCGAAAGTTGTCTCTAACCACCAAAGAGACTGGGATCGTCATGTGCATATGTTTTTGATGGCATATCGTTCATCTGTGCATGAAACAACAGGACAAAGACCCGCGAATATCGTATTCGGACGTGAGTTGCGGTTACCGTGCGATTTGAAATTTGGATGTAAACCTGGAGAAGATCTAGTTGGGGAAGGTTACGTCACCGATTTACGAAGAAGAATGAACGATATTCACGAACAAATTTGTTCAAACATCCAAACTTCAAGCGACAGAATGAAAGATCATTATGACATCAGGGCAGAAAAGGGAGGATATGGAACTGGAGAGTCGGTATGGTTATATAACCCACAGAAGCGTCATGGTCTATCGCCGAAGTTACAAACATGCTGGGAGGGACCCTATGAAGTGATGAAGCGGATAAATGACGTTATCTACCGAATTAGGAAAATACCGACTGGGAAGCCGCGAGTAGTCCATTTTAATCGACAACTTCATCACTTGGGAAAGCTATCTAGACAATATGGGCTGAAATATTTTTAACTTAAAATACACTTTTTTCGCCATGTTTTATGTTTTCGACAATATAACGTATTTCAAGCTAATAAGTTGCTATTTTTCTGAGTTAAATACATATTACTTTATGAACTATGTACATTTTTATTTATGTACCTAGTATTACATATATATGTTTATTTTTATACGTAAGACTGATTGTTTTGTAATTATAATTATATTTATAATAATTATAATTATATATATATATATATATATATATATATATATATATATATATATATATATATATATATATATATATATATATATATATATATATATATATGTATATATATATATATATATATATATATATATATATATATATATATATATATATATATATATATATATATATATATATATATATATATGTATATATATATCTGGGGTTGAAATTCTTGGTTGAAGTTCAATGCCTTCTCTGGACGTTGGACGTCTGTGGGGTTTTTTCTTTAAAAAGAGTACAAACAGGATGATAGCACCTGGAATCAGAATTATGTAAAGTACTTGGGTTGGATAATTTATGATACGGTTGATGTCGTATTGATCTAAGTAGTAGTCATCAATGGATTCTTCAATCTTGTTCATTTGTTTCAATTCGTTGATGGTGTTGAATTCAATTGACATCTTTGGAATTTGTGACTTATTGAAGTCGAATTTGTAGTTTTCGATTACGACTGTTTTGCCAAAGCTTCCAAGTTTGAATGGTAAATTTTGGTTCTTGTATTCCAATTGGCAATCATCTTCTTTCACCAGGAATATTCCTTGGAGCGTTTTTATAGTGTCGCCTTGTTCGCATTTGATCTTAATATTTTCTGGATCAGGAAATATTATGAGATGTTGATTTACATCTTTTAAATATTCAATATGATTTTGTTTGATATTTAATTTCAGGAATTGGCAATTTTCAATGTTGTTTCGTGAAATGAAGTTCTTCTCGCAAGAGTTTTCGCTTAGTTCGTTAATCTTGTTAGGACACTGGTATGTGTTCTCCTTGTTGTAGGTACATATGTCATATAGAGATTTAATTTGTACATCATTTGATTTTAAGAAATATTCGTGATTAGGGACTACAGTTACATATTCAGTATTGTGTTTGGTAGGGATTGGAATAAGATGGATAACTCAAATTGTGTCTCATAATTTATCGGAATTTCAATAAAATACGTAATTTTGTTAGATGTTAATTTACAACTTACGAAAAGTATTCCAAAATGTTTTCTGAATTTACATTAATCGGTAACTGATTATTATAAAATTTTGAAATTTTATTTAGTTCTGTGAAAAGATCGTGTGATTTTATAATACTTGGGTGCAACGTATGCAACTTACAGAATGTCAAAGAGTTGTCGATATCTTGGAGAATATTGAAAGTTAGTGTGTGTATAGTGTTTAATTGATTGAAATTATCTTTTGTAAAGAGTTTACCATTATCATTAGTTCCACCGACAACAATGTGGAGTAGTTATTCGATTTTTGATTTAATAATTTTTCGTTTTCTCTTATTGTATCCACAGTCCTATTAAAATACTCTATTATTTGTCGATTGACGGAATATTGATGTTTGATTTGGTGATTTAAATTATTTCGTTTTATTTTTAAATGATTTAAAATTTGTGTATCCGTTTATCGTCGTCTGCGTCTAAATTTCCTGATATAGATTTAATGATTGTTCCCAAACCGTTTATGAGACCTCTTTTAGCTCGCTCGTTTTTCGTGCGTTTTGTTAAATGATTAATTTTTTCGTTTATGGAATTTTGAATGTAATTAATTATATTTTTATTATTGTCAAATTCGGGAGTAATTGTCTTGTCGTTGTTAAGGATTTGTTTAAGGTTTTCGTATTGTTTATTTAGATTTTCGTATTGTGTCCATAGTGGTTGTAAGTCATAATAATGTACGAATGTGTGAGTAGATTTTTGGAGCTTTGCAGTTCCGAGATTTATTGTCAGTAGACCTGGGTTATTCGTTATGTCTTTCATACTTAGTCCATAGGAGTATGAGAGGTAGAGGAACCTGGAATACCCGAATTTGTGTTAGTAATTTTTCGGGGTCTTTTTATGTTGGAAAGGTGTATTTTAGATTGTTTTTTGTCGTTGGGTTTAATTTCTATTTGGGCTGTTTTTAGGGGTTTATTTAAACTTTTAATTTTTTCTTTCCTAAATTTAGGCTGTTTAGTTTTATTTACCTTCTGCTTGTTTTGAACATAAATTGTTTCAGGAATGTTTGGAAGTTCTTCCCTTGTTTCATTTATTTTAGTTATTAATTTAGATTCGTCATCTTGTAATTTTTGATTAATATTTCGATATATTAATTTAGTTTTATCTTTGTGTTTTTGTATATAATCTTGGGTAACTTGCTTATCAGGCTCGATATCTAGAGGCGAATTTACATCTAAATGACCATTAATAATTTCAATTGCTTTTAGATTTGTCGCGCTATGATTTGTGTTGTTATACGCTAAGACTGCATATGATACTTTGTCTTTTATCAGTTCGTTCTTGAAATTATCTTGCATATTAAATAAACGAATATGTTCTATTAAAGTTGAATGGAAACGTTCAACTTAACCATTCGAATTTGGATTTTGTGAGCAAGTAAAGTGTATTTCAATTTTATGCAAGGATAGCAGTTCTTTGACGACATTGTTTTTAAACTCTAATCCGTTATCCGATTTTATTAATTTTGCGATACCTTGATGGGAAAAGAATTTAGTTAATTTGTTTGTTATTTCGATTGCGTTAATTGATGTTACTTTGTATGCTTGCGCATACCTGGAGAATGCGTCAATTATTGTTACGAATTTTCGAGACTTAGTGTGTCGATGTGAATGATATCTAACGGTTTGTTCGGTGTAGGAGTTAAATTTAATTTGGGTTTTACAGGATTTCTTTCATACTTAGCTGCCAGACATATTTCGCATTGGTTAATATAGTCTGTGATGGTTTTATGTTGGTTAGGCCAATAATATCTCTTTTTAATTTGATTATAAACTTCGTTGATACCTCGGTGATTCGTTTTACCTTCATGATTGTTTTTTATTATGTCTAAAATTTCATCTTGATCTTCTACATCTATAAATTTGATATTACACTTAATAAATTTGATTTCTGAATTATTGAAATACGGTACTAAAGAGTTCGTATACCGGTTGTTCGAAATACAAGTAATATTTTACTTTAGGCACAACGAATTTTTTAACAAATTTTATAGTGTCTTTTTCAAAATTTGTTTCGGATAATTGAACTAAAATTCTCATCTTATCGGTATGTAATTTTTGTATTTTTGGTACACTTGGTGAATGTTTAAATTGAGATATAAAAATTTGGGTTTTACCATAGTTAACAGCTGTTTCTGAGATAGTGATTCCTATGATAGGATTTTCTAAATTTGAATATATTGTTTGGTCTGAATCGGTATCGTTATGGACGTCTTCGTCAGGGTTGACAATCCTGGATTGAGTATCGTTATCGGGATTGAAGTTTTCGTTAAAATTTACTACATATTCAAAAAGATTTTGAGTACCGGGGTCTACAGTGTTGACGTTTAATTCTATTCGTGATAGAGCGTCAGCGTTTTTATTTAATGTTCCTTTTTTATGAATTACTTCATAATCGTACTCTTCTAGTTTGAGTCTCCACCGCATTAATTTAGAATTTGGTTCTTTTAGTGAGTGTAAATATTGCAAGGGTTTATGGTCGGTGATAATTTTAAATTTTCTGCCAAACAAGTACGGTCTAAAATATTTCGTAGCCCATATAACTGCGAGTAACTCTTTCTCAATCGTACTGTAATTTTGTTCGGAGTCGTTTAGGGTTCGACTTGCGTAGGTGATGGGAAGATCGGAACCGATGGGACCTTGAGACAAGATAGCGCCTATAGCGTAATTGCTAGCGTCTGTCTTTAAGTTGAAAGGTTTGTTAAAGTCCTGGTATTGGAGTATGGGATCGTTAATTAGAAAATTTTTACAAGTATTGAAACAATTCGTATACTCTGGATCGTTAAGTTTAATTTCCGCGTCTTTCTTTAGACATTTAATTAAGGGTTTTGTAAACTGGGTGAATTTTTTTAGAAATTTCCGATAATAGCCTAATAGACCTAAGAATGCTTTTATTTGTTTCGGTGTTTTCGGTAGAGGGTAGTGTTTTATCGCTTGAATTTTGTCTGGATTTGGTTTAACTCCGCTAGGGGTCACGACATGTCCGAGATATGCTACTTCTTTACGTAAGAATGCAGACTTATCAAGCTGTATTTTTAAGTTTGCTTTCTTTAAACGGTCAAAAACTGTTCTTAAATTTTGAATGTGCTCTTGAAGGCTTGTACTGAAAATTATGACGTCATCCAAATATACTAAGCAAATTTCGTTAACTAAAATTCTGAGTACGTTGTCCATGACACGTTGGAAAGTTGCTGGAGCATTTTTCAAACCAAATGGCATTCTTAAAAATTCGTAATGTCCATTTTCGGTGTTAAAAGCAGTTTTTTGAATATCTGCTTGATTCATTTCGATTTGGTGGAATCCGGACGCGAGATCTAAGGTCGAAAAATAATTGCATCTACCAAGCTTGTCTAATAAGGTATTTATATTCGGTATCGGATATTTATCATCGATTGATTTCTCGTTCAATTTTCTGTAGTCTATTACTATTCTCCATTTTCTTTTGCCGGATGCGTCGATTTTCTTTGTTACGATCCACACCGGAGATGACCAAGGGGAGTGAGAGGGGCTAATGATTTTATCATCGAGCATCTTTGCGATTTGTTTTTGAACTTCGCTTCTGTGTACTTCGGGGTATCGATAAGTTTTTGAATAAACAGGTATTTCGTCTTTAGTCTGAATAAAATGTTTAATTTCGTTTGTAAATGTTAAATGTTTATTATCGCCATGTAAAATAGGAGAGAATTCTTTTAATCATTTTATAATTTCGGATTTTTCTTCGGAATTCATATGATCGATTCTAATTTTGTTCATGTCGAGATTATTTTTAGAACAAGATTTTTGAAAATTTATATTGTTAATTTCAAAATGATTTAACGTTTCGAATTGTATACAGTTCACAGTATCTAAAATTTGATCTTCGTCGCTTGTATTGATAACAGGGTAGAATAATTCATAATTTTAAATTTTTGCTATTCCTTCTGGAATAATTATATTATTTATTTTTGTTTCAGTTATAAATGCTTCGCCGGTTTCAATATTATTGACAAATAATTTTGTTATTTTTTCAGACTTTGGCGGAATTTTTATAATATTAGATTTTAGAATTATTTTATGAAAATGAATTTTTATATTTTGAGTAGGTGTTATAATTTTATTATTACTCAAATCAATACTTGTTTCTAAACTTTTTAAATTATCTATTCCAAGCAAAATATCAAAGTTGTTATGGAAATCAAATAAATAATATTTTAATAGTTTATCGGGGTTATTAAATAATTTTGAAGCAAGTATAACAATACTAGAATTTTCAATTGAAGTACCGTGGGCGGTTGTAATTTTAAATTGATCATTTTGTATATTATTTCTAAAATATTTCCGCGCGATATTTGGATTTATGAATGAGCGGGTGCTTCCGGTATCTATCAAGACTTTTAAGTTGTGTTCGGGATATATTATGAATGGTAGTTCACTATAATTGTGAGTTAAATCCATAATTTCAAATTCATTTCCGAGGCTTTTTATTGAAAAAAGCATCTTGATCATTATTGTCTTCGTTATCAGTATTTGGGTCAGTGACCAGAGCTGGGCAAAATCACGAACAAAAGGAATTAAATCACAATTCACAATTCAAACAATTATTTTTTTGTGACAATTCACAAATCAAAGTGATTTGTGTTTTATTTATGTGAATATAAATCACAATTCTTTTTGTGAATTGGGGCTTGAGGCTTGGGGCTTGGGGCTTAAATCACAATTACAAATACTAAATATCAATTTATTTACTATTTATTGAAAAAAATTAAAATTAAGTAAAAATATATGTATGTTTAAAAAAAAATATCTTCGATAAGTCGGATTATTCTCTGTAACTTAATAATAATAATTTAAATTATTAATATTTCTACATCTAGGGTGTTTGGACTGATACATTATTTGCTTTTAAAATAACAAGTTTTTCAAAATTTGAGTCGGATAGAGCGTGTCTTCTTGGCGAATTAATTATTGAAGCAAACGAAAATAAACGTTCAACGGGTGCTGAGGATGGAAGACATGTATTATATCTAACAAATAATTTTTTCACAATTGGATATTGATTTAACATATCTATGTCAGTTCTTGGATCTTCTAGATATTGTAAAATTTCTAGTTCTAATTTATGCCTGTTCCCTTGTATCACATTTCCTGTATCACTGATAGAAGAAGGTTCGCTGTCTCCGAAATAAAAAAAAATATCATTCGGCTTACATTCAAATTTTAATTTATTCATAGATCCTTGATCTTGATATTATTCCGCAATATCAATGATAGAATTTTGAATAATATTTATGTCAGCATTTTCCGTTATTTTCCTTAGAGCAGATACCCAACGTAATTTAAATTGAGGTATAGTAAAAGCAGCAAATATAGCTTCTCTTGCTTCGATTCCTAGATTAAAATATCCTTGAAATCTATTCATTAATCCATTGATGCACGCAGAGTGAACATGTTTTGTATATGATAACTCAGTATCATTAATTTTTTCTAATTTAATTTTTAACGACACTAAGCTGAGTAATAAGTATCTATAATATGTATTATGTTCTCCTTGAAGGATATCTAATGTAGTTGCTAGAGGTTGCAAAATTGTGCAATATTCTTCCAAATATATAATTTCGTTTTCCTTAAGAGTATTTTTTATGCTCAACTTATCGAATAATGTAGGTAATTTAGCTTTATCTTTTATAATTTGTTTAATTGAATCGTAGTAGGAGTTCCACCGCGTCACACCGGTATAGCTAAGAGTATGCCCTAGCACACTTTGTATTATTTCTGCTGATTTGGGTTTTCCAGCCTTGGCCCATAAAGCAGAACATTTACTCATGATAGATATGTACCTTGTTCTAAAAGATAGATTTTTTGCAATAGCGTTCTTGCAATCTGTTGTTACAATCAAGTTTAACGTATGAGTAGCACATCTAACATGTTTCGGTAAAATGATTGCTTGATTATTGGAGTCGTCATTCAAATCCATAAATTCGCACTCGTTATCTGAGTCATCCGATTCACTACTAGAATTTGGATTAATTCCAAACTCCTTAAATGACTTAACGAAATTGCTACCGTTATCAGTAACAGTTCCAATAATTTTACTATTATTAACATTAAAAATAGTATATATCTCTTCAAACATTTCAGCAATCCTATCATACGAATGAGTTCCAGGGAACCTTTTGCAAGCCATAACTGCTGATTGTCTTTTTAAATTATCATCTATCCAGTGACATGTCACTCCAAAAAAAACTTCTTCTTTTCGCAGACCATACATCAGCTGTAGTGCAAATGTAATTAGAAATTGAAATTTTACTTTTTAGTTCGGCCAAAGTTTTATCGTATAAATGACTAATACGGCGCATTGCAGTTGCTCTACTCATCACCTTTACATTCATTCCATCAAAAATATTTACGAAACTTGGATTCTCTATAATTGAGGGTGCCGTCATAGTATTTATAATAAACTGAATTATTCTATCGTCAAATGTATTTTGATTGATTACATTAACAGCTTTTGAAAAACAAGAAGGTATACTAGGTTGTTTATATTTCTCGCATTCTTCTTTTTTTATTGATCGTGTGCGCATTGAGGTTTCCAATTTAGATTGTTTGTATGCAGTATATTCATCAACGTATTTTGGATGAACTCTTTTTAAATGACGAACAAAATTTGAAGACACATTCGCAGATCCTTTCAAAATTGTTTCTTTTGGTGTACATAATTGACATTTGGCAGTAACTTTTTCATTTTCAGGATTTATATTTAATATCTGTAATAAGTAATAAAAATAATTACATTTACAATATATACAGATATATAAAGGTGACCCCTATATATGAGGGACACCATTGGGACCTCAAGAACTATAAGAATCACGACTTCGGTTAAATTAGACAAAAGTTGTCACTTTAGTAACACAATTTATTTTTTCAAGTAATTTTAATTCTTAAATAGTAGTAGATTGAGAGAAAACCTTTCAACAATGCTAAACGTGTTTTATTTATTTTTAATTTTTTTTTAAATTAATTAGTAAATATGTTTTATAGCAGTTTAACAAATTTTGATAAGAAGAGATTAAATAACTTTTAACTTTCATGTTTATTGTTTGTATTATACTATCATACTTTATTTACTTGACTAAAGAAAAATAGAATTCATAGGCTACTTGAATAACGTTTAATAATTAATAGTTTATTGATCATTTGAATTAAATCAAGCAAACTTTACATCACTAAAAAAAAAAAGAAAAAAATAAGTGTTTTTAATTATATAATTTTCAACTATTCATTAAACTGAAGAAAAAAAAATTTAGTTCTCCATTGTAAATAGGGTTTTAGAATTTACAATATTTATTTGAAACTTTTGTTATCTACTATTCTACTATTTAAGAATCAAAATTATTATATTATTAATATATCATTACGTCGTTTACCCATTGCTGAGTGTGCAGTTACTAGTCATCAAATCACGCCCCCCCCCCAAAGTGGAGGGTAAACCATAGGGGTAATTATAATGTAATAAAAATTGATGTCGCCTGTAGAAACTTTTTGTTTAATTTAATATTATTACCGTTACGAAAATAGATCTATTATCAAAATGGTATCAAATAACGGAAGTATTTTGTTTATCTAGAACATTTGTTTGATGTACTTTTCAAATAAAATTTTCTTGGTATGTGATAGACAGTTATTATCTTTAAAATATAGAAAACGTCCTTCAATCAAGTATTTATTAGTTTTTATTTTGAAAATAACCATATGAAAAATATATTTTATTATCCTGTTTAATTGTAATCTTCTCATAAACCCCTAAAGATAATAATTAAATTTTCTTACAAAATGCCTAGGTAATATATATATATATACAGGGTGGTGAACGCGATTCTCGAACATACGGATTTAACATGTAAAATCACAATTTTGTAATTTCCTGCTTCCCTAATTATTTTAAGCAAAAAAGCTTCAGACAAAAGTTTTATGGCATAAAATTCTGCATCTAAGACAACAAACAAAATTAATTTTGCATGCTTCATAACGGCACAAATTAGATCGTCGCCGTCCCAGATGATGAAGGTGTCGTCTACGTATCTCAGCCACAATTTCGGTTTTATTTTGGCTGTTTCGACAGCTAAAGTCTCGAACCACTCCATATATATATTGACTATAACAGGAGAAAGTGAAGATTCCATCGGTAATCATTCATCCTGGGCGAAAAATCTGACCTTCTCTTGGAAATATGTACTCCGTAGGCAGCACTGAAGTAGTTCCATGATTCCCTCCACTGGTAAATCTGTTCTCTCTGCCAAACTGTGGTCCGTTTTCAGTTTGGTTTCAATTATTTGCAGTGATTCTTCTATGGGTACGTTCGTGAATAGACTTTCCACGTCGAAGCTGACAAACCGGTCACGTGGTTGTAACTTTATCCCACTGATTATCTCTACAAAATGGTGCGAGTTCTTCACGTAGGATTCGCTTTTTCCTTGGAGAGGCTGGATGAGTGGTACACCACACCACAGCAAACCACCGCATCTGTATGGCCCACCGAAGATTCACAAGAAGGAGATGCCACTGAGGCCCATCACAAGTTCGCGCAAGTCACCAACCTATGAGCTTGCGAGATATTTGCTACCACTCATCCAGCCTCTCCAAGGAAAAAGCGAATCCTACGTGAAGAACTCGCACCATTTTGTAGAGATAATCAGTGGGATAAAGTTACAACCACGTGACCGGTTTGTCAGCTTCGACGTGGAAAGTCTATTCACGAACGTACCCATAGAAGAATCACTGCAAATAATTGAAACCAAACTGAAAACGGACCACAGTTTGGCAGAGAGAACAGATTTACCAGTGGAGGGAATCATGGAACTACTTCAGTGCTGCCTACGGAGTACATATTTCCAAGAGAAGGACAGATTTTTCGCCCAGGATGAAGGATTACCGATGGGATCTTCACTTTCTCCTGTTATAGCCAATATATATATGGAGTGGTTCGAGACTTTAGCTGTCAAAACAGCCAAAATAAAACCGAAATTGTGGCTGAGATACGTAGACGACACCTTCATCATCTGGGACGGCGACGACAATGAGCTTTTGTCATTCCTGGACCACATTAACGGCATCAAAACCTCCATCAAATTTACAATGGACAGGGAATCCAACGGAGCCCTGCCATTCTTGGATGTTTTGACGAAGAAATCGGATCACGGCATAACAACGTCAGTCTACCGCAAACCGACGCACACGGGACAATACCTTCACTTCAAATCTAATCACTCAGGATCCACAAAACGAGAGGTCATCAAGACGCTCTATCACCGGGCACACACGATTTGTAATTCAAATGAGAGTCTCTCACAGGAAAAAGAGAACATTCACAAAGTTCTCTGCAAGAATGGTTACACGATGAAATATATCAACGAAGCTCTGAACAGCTTATCAAGCACCACTACCACATCACGCGATAACGGCCAAAAACCAGAACCAATACTCAACATTCCATATGTCAAAGGAGTCTCGGAGAAAATCAGAAGATTAGGCAAACGGTATAACATAAAAACCGTCTTCAATGCCAAATCCACACTACGCAGTATTCTGACTAGAACCAAACCAGTTAACGCCAAGGACACGAAAAACTGCATCTATAAAATTCCATGCGAATGCGGTAAGCTCTACATCGGAGAGACAAAGAGACCAATGGAAGTTAGGGTTAAAGAACATCGTCTACATACCCAAAAAGGAGAAGTCTCCAAGTCATGCCTGGGAGGAAGGACATCACATGAAGTGGACAGAAGCGGAAATAATTCATAAAGAAGAACACTGGAGGAAGCGGAAATTTAAAGAAGCCATCTATATCACCCAGAACTCAGGTATCCTCAGTCAACCAAGCGTTGAGATCAGAAACATGTGGAAGCCGCTTATTGGTCGACTGGATGAAGTCAGGCTACCTGAAAACCAAACTACAACGGTCGACTGAATCCGTTATGAACTATGAACATCCATTGTATATATAATCTTGTAGCTTAGAATTTAATTAGTATCATCTGAAGACGAGTGTAGATCATAAACACTCGAAACGTTGTGAAAAATTTTGTACTTTTGTTCAAATAAATAAAGACAATGCAAGTTCTAGTATTTGTATAGTATGATAGAATATAGAAAGTACACAAAGAAGTATAGTATGGTTTATATCTCGTGGAACTCCGAAGATACGCCGACAAATGGGCGTTGATTTTAAAGTAGTATGTAGATACAGGGCTGGGCAATACTTAATTACTTAAGTACTTAAGTACCAATTTTTCGTATCTTCTAGTACTTAATACTTATACAGAAGTATATTTATTTGTGTGTTACTTAATATTTGAAATTAATTTTCAAATAATTAAGTACGTCAATATTATCAAAATCACGAAATGTACTTAAATATTTCGAAACATTGAAGTACTTTGAGTTTGTGGTTAATGCAGTTTTTTTTATTATGCTGTACTGTGACGTGAACGTGCGGAGCACAGACATGTATATTTTTGTTTTTGTTCTTGTAATAATATATTACATATTACTTTATGAACTATGTACATTTTTATTTATGTACCTAGTATTACATATATATGTTTATTTTTATACATAAGACTGATTTTTTGTAATTATAATTATATATATATATATATATATATATATATATATATATATATATATATATATATATATATATATATATATATACACATATATATATATATATATATATATATATATATATATATATATATATATATATATATATATATATATATATATATATATATATACATATATATATATATATATATATATATATATATATATATATATATATATATATACATGGGATGGCTAGCACAGTGGTATGAAGTCGGCCTGTGGATCCTGAGGTCCCTGGTTCGATTCCCACAGGCGACAAATTTTAATAATTTGAAAAAGCTATCCCTGTGGCTCCTCCACCACTAACATGTTTGGGGGCCGTGATTTGACGACTGGTAACCGCACTTCACGCGCAAAATATATCACTTACCGAGATCTGCTTTAGCAGAGTGCCACACCCAGTAATGGGTAGAAGGCGTGATGATATATTTTTTTTTTTTATATATATATATATATATATATATATATAGTACAGTTTACTACATGCGCAAAGATGATCTTGGCAGTTCCACGAGATATTAATCGAGCTATCTCATAATGTGTTTGTATTGTTTGCTTAAATATATTGAAATCCCGCTTTAGAATACTCGTACTAAACAAGATGCAGTTTATAAATCAATATTTGTAATATTTTAATATAAATTATGTTATAATGTTATTTCAAGTTTCACAGTACAAATAATGAAAAAAGTACTTACGTTATATAAATAACACTTCGCAAGTATCACAAGTAAAGCAGATATGAACACAACTGCATGAAAACAGAAACAAAACTGCGCGTTTAATGAAGGAGTCTTACGGGTCTGAACTTGTAAAACACATACACTGTTGCAGCCCTCACCTCCCGAATGACGAACAACGTACTAATATGATTTAAGCCCATTCAATTGAATTAAGCCTTTTCAATTGAATTAAGCCCTTTCAACTGAATTAAGCCCTTTCAATTGAATTAAGACCTTTTAACTGAATTAAGCCCGTTCAATGTAATTAAGCCCAAGAAAAGTATTTAAGCCTTTTTTCAGCTCTAAAACAATTCACAAGCCCAAATCAATTTCTTTTAAAGGACTTAAATCACAAGCCTGAATTGCGAATTTTTTAAAAAGGCTTAATTCATTTGATTAAATCAAGAAATATGATTTAAATCAATTTATAATTCCTTTTGATTTAAATCATGCCCAGCTCTGTCAGTGACATAGTATTCTGCTTTTTCGTCAATATATTGTTCATCAATTTCATTATTTGGTAATTCCACGGTTTCTGTGTTAAACAATTCTTCCGCAATAAAATCGTGTGCGCGTTGCTGTGGCTGGAATTGTTGGGGCCGGTAATTACTTGGACCGGGTCTTGGTGTGAATGTTTGTCTAGTACTGACATTCATTGGCGTCGGTTTCGTGAATTTTTTATTGGGATCGGATTTAAAGACATTTGAAGTATTTGTCTTATTTTGTTGGTAATTGTGTTGAGGGGTGTAATGTGTTCGTGGGGTATATTGTTGGGAATTTGGTCTGTACGTTAGTTGAGGGAAATTTCTTTGTTGAAATGGTTTGTTATTTTGTACAGGAAAATTTGGTTTCGGTTTAGTAATGTTTTTGTATTGTTGTTTATTAACAGAGTCGATTTGGAAATCGTTTGTCATCATATTTAAAGCAGTTGTTAAATCATCAGGATTTTTAGTTCTCATTAAAGTTACTTAGAGGCTCTTTAAGACCTCTCAAAAGAACTCTTAATACGTAATTTCTAAAATATTCAATTAAAACAGCTTGCTCTTCTCTTTGTATATGTAAAGTGATATAGGAAGTTGATAAATTCAATAATTGTATTACTCGATTGTAATAATCAAATGGAGATTCATTTTGATATTGTTTTAATTCGGACATTTCAAAATTTAGCGTGTATATGTCGCGTTTATCCGCATAGGTATTTAATAGAGCTGTTTTTAAATCTAGCCATTTAGTAATTTTTACACTCGCAATGTTGACGGCGGCTTCTCCTTTTATTTTTGCCAAAATACTACTCATTAAGTACTCATTCTGAAAATTATTTACGTCTGTTGCATCATAAAATTTAGTTACGATTTTTTCACAGACTTCTGTGGATCTACTTAATAATTTAGTATCACCTCGAAATTCGGGGATCATATCAAGATATTCACGTTTGAGATCTGGGACAGCCATTTCGTCAAGGTTTAGGTTATTTATTTGTTCGATAAGGGATTGATCGATAGGGAGAGTGTTTGAAATGTAATTTTGTGAGTCAGAGGAATGTACTGAATTTGTATCTGAGCTATTGTCTGAATCTATTTCGATATACGCTCGATTATCTCTAGATGTCATATGTGCACTACTTACAGGAAAATCAGTGTGTTCTTCATCGGCTCTGTTGTGGTTTCTTCCACGATGGAGGAACGGAACAGGATGAACTTCTACTGCTAGGCTCTGTGTTCAGCAGGACTTCGTTGTTCTCTTCGTCTGACGCGATGAACTCGTTGAAAACGTGTAGAATTTTTTTGCACTGATTTTACGTTGGTTCTTCGCAATAAATCGTTGAAACGAACCGAAATTTTGAGTTTCGTTTGCGAAATCCGTTACGACTGCGCTAGTTAAATTAATTGATTTTCAATTAATGTTTTCAAAAAATTTTATTGAGTGCTATTACAACAAATAAAAATGTTATAGTTCAAAAGTCTAAGTTAAGATACAGATAGTGTACATTTGTATGTGCTTATCACACAGGGTTCAGAATCTGACTGGCTTCCGTCTTACAAGATTCTACATATGATGTTATATGATCCTGGAATCATATTCTTGGAGAGTCAGTGGTTTCTGTGGGAACATCGTTTCCTAACTAATTTACTTAACCCTCCAGTAGTGTGGCCTGGTCTGTGAGACCGCGCAACTCTGTTTTTCTGCAGAATTTCGCTTTGAAGGGGAATTTCGTTACCTGCTTTAAATTAGCTTCATATTAGGCATACCCGCGCCTATTGGTTTAACGCGACAGCCTTAGTACTGCTGTGATAGAAATAAGTGCCTCTTGCGGTGTAGCAGACCGCTCACACTTTGTACGTATTAAGTTTTGTGCGGAGTCGGATTTTTATATTTGATATATCTTCAATATCTTTATATAAAAACTTGTGAAGTATTGTGTATACTCATGTACTACAGGTTGATGACTATTTCGTCATTTTCTTTGCCATGCTTAACATAGCTGGCATAAATTCTCAAATCATATTCTGTGCAAATAATCCCGAAGTAGATATACTAAGGAGAAATTTTATAAAAGAGCAAAAAGTTTAACACTGCCTCATATGGAAGTTAGATCCCTTATGACCAACATACCTAGAGAAAAAGGATTTAGATTACAAGAAATTTGCGGGATTAAGCCTGATAATAATGCTGACAATGTTATCGTTGGAAGGTGCTTCTACTGTGATAGGAAGAAAAATGGAAAAAACGGGATTTTCTTGCTTCAAATGCCGAACACATATGTGTTTGGAACACATATGTGTTTGGAACACATTACAGCTATTTGTCAGAACTGCCAGGAAACCTTAATGCTAGAAAATTAATTACACATTTTATAATCTATAAAGCATCGTGTTTCTTTATTTTTTGTGTTCTAAATAATGAATAAGTTGGTGTTTATATCCTTAGAAAAAAGTTTTGTATTTTTATTGACAAAATACTATCGTAATAAATAATTTGTTTTAAAAATGTTTTACATATTTATTTAAAACAATAATTTTGATTAAAAAAAATAAGAGCTGTAATTAAAATAAGAAGTGCGGTCTCAGAGACCGCCAACACCAACATTGTTTAACCAATTCGCCACACTACTGGAGGGTTAAATAATTGTGCTATCACATGATATAGCAAAACACAATATTTTACTGATTAGAATAGAAACAAAAAAATCTATTTCACACAATATAACTAATATATATATATATATATATATATATATATATATATATATATATATATATATATATATATATATATATATATATATATATATATATATATATATTTATATATATATAAATTAACTTTCAATTAACAACAAGTCACTTTTTAAAAAGTTTATTTATTACTACAACAATTATTTATGTCATTACAATATGAGTTCTAAATCTAGACTAACTATATCTTAACAATTCTATCTAAGGAAAGCTATACTACGTGACATTTAATATTCAGCAAATAATGTGGGAATGCAATATGATAATGTTTGTGTCATCATAATGTGGCACTATAACTCCTCCATCCTTAGAAGGAGGCACCCCCTGGAAGTTGTACTTCGATGTCTTCTGTTTTCTTCGGAGACTTCCGGTTGGTTGTTTGGAATCGTAGCCTTCGCAATATGATGTAGGCTATGATAATCACGACTGCGATGTAGAGGAGTATCGTCCAGATACTGGGGATGTAAATATCGCTGTCGATGTCCTGGGTCGGTATTGGTTTACTTTAATTTTATCGAGATTTAGAGACAATAAGTTTATTGAAAAGTTAGAAATTTTATTATTTTCAAGTTTAAAGTTTAATTTAGGCAGCAATAGAGGTAGTCCTTGTGTTTTATCAAGAAATATTAATTTTTTATTTTTAAATATGATTTCACAATTGTTACCACCTTTTATTAAGTAGATGCCGGCTAATAATTTAATGCTTGTCCCTTCGGGACAAATTGTGGAGATTTTTTCTTCTTTAGGAAGGATGTCTAAATATTGGTTTATCTCAGGCAGTAGTTCGAAATGGTTTTCTTGTATGTCTAGCTTGGTGTAATGACACTGGCTTGTGTGTTGTTTATCTAATATTTCTTCTTCGCATGCAGGGTTGATGTGGCCATGGAATTTGTTGGGGCATTGATATATTCTACTCTGAATACACATGTCGCTTAGAGGAATGATATCTTTATTTGTTTTTAACACATACTTTGAATCTAGTATAATAGAAACAAATTCTGATCCGTATTTAGTTGGGGTAGAGATTAAATGATAAAGATCGAAATTAGTTTCATAGTTAATAGGAATAGATACAAAATAGATTATTTGTGAGGATTCAATTTTACAATTAACTTTTAACAATTCCTCATATTCTAAAATATTTTCTAAAATAGGTTCAAATGGTAATTGTGTTTTATAATGATTTGATTTTTTTGAATTTCTAATAATAATTTAACTGGTTGAATTATACTTGGATGCAGAGTTCTAAGTTTATAAAACGTTACGGAATTTTCTATATCTTGTAATATGTTAAGAATAGAATTATAGAGTATGATTAATTGATCGAAAATACCTTTTGCGTATAGAAAGTCTACAACAAGCAATTTATTTATAATTTCGAATAATTGCATCATTTTTGTTTTTAACAGATTTTCGTTATGTTGTATATCTTTCAGAGTGCTATTAATGTTTTCTATAACTTGATTATTTACAGAATATGATAATTTTAATTGGTTTTCTAATTTTTGTTGATTTTGTTCCAAGTCTGTTAAAATTTTATTATATCGTTTGCCGTCTTCGGCATCTAAATTTCCAGAGATAAATTTAAAAACGCTTCCTAAGCCATTTATGAGACCTCTTTTACTTCTTTTTGTTAAGGCGGTTGAGTGAAAGCCAATGTTCAATATTTTATTATTAATACTGTTTCTAGTAAAATCAATGATTTTTACATAATTTCGGGATTCGTTAACGTACTGAGAATTATTTGAAATAATAATTTGGAGATTTGTATATTGTTCATTTAAATTATTATACTGCTGGAAGAGCGGCTCCAAGTTGTAATAATGGACGAAGGTATGGGTTGTTTTCTCGAGTTTTGCCGGGCCTAATTCAATAGGAAGTATTCCCAAGTTTTCGGTTATATTTTGGATGGTTGATCCGTTGCTGATCGCGAGCAGCCTGGAAGAATTTTGAATTTGTAAGTTTTTTTCCTAGAACGTTTAACATTAGTTAAGTGGTTTTTTTCCACTGTATTATCGTGTGTTGGTTTTAGTTTCGCAGTTTTTAAGTCTTTGTCTATTGTTCTTAATAATTCGGGTTTGTATTTATTTTTTGTTTTAGCCTGCTTTTGTCTGTTTTTAACGTAAATTTTGTTAGGAATTTCCGGCAATTCTTCTCTAGTTTCATTAAACTTTCCGATGATTTTTTCTTTATTTTGGTTAATTTTATCTTTAATTGACTCATATAACAATTTTGTTTTGTTTTTATGGTTTTCAATGTAATTATTTATTAATTGTTTCTCAATGTCTATTTTAAAGGGAGATTTTGTATCAAGGTGTCCAGATATAATTTCGGAAGGTTTTAATTTTGTCACGGAATGTATTGTGTTGTTATATGCTAGAAGAGCATAATTTACATTTATTTTAATTGGTTCTTTTTTATAAATTTCTTGATTGTTGAACAATCTAACATGCTCAATAAGAGTAGAATGGAACCGTTCAATTATTCCATTTGATTCGGGATGTTGAGAACTGATAAAATGTATTTTAATTTTATGTAGAGCTAGCAATTCTGTGACAATTGAATTTTTGAATTCCAGGCCATTATCAGATATTATCTGGTCGGGAATTCCGTGATGAGTGAAATATTGTACTAATTTATTAGCAATTTCGATACCTTGACTTGAATTTAGTTTATATGCTTGTGCATATTTTGAGAATGAGTCGATTATAGTGAGGAATTTGAGATTTTCTAAAGTGATACTGTCAACATGTAATATTTCGAAAGGTTTAGATGCGGTTGGTGTGATATTTAATTTTAATTTAAGTGGTTTTCTGTCATATTTAGTTAGTTGACATATTTCACATAAATTAATAAAGGTTTGAACTGATTTACGTAATTTAGGCAAATAATAATTTCTTTTAATACGTGCTTCAGTGTCGTCGGTACCGCGATGATTTGTCTTGCCTTCGTGACTGTTACGAATAATTTCTATTATTTCATCTTCGTCTGTTACGTCAGTAAGAAATTGTGTATAATTTACTAAATTTATTTCTGAATTTTTAAAATAATTTTGCAGAATTAAACTAAATTTTTCATATAAATCGCATTCGAAATAAACGTGATACTTTACTTTAGGGGCTATGTATTCTTTAATGAAATTAAATATTTCCTTAACAGGATCATGTTTCGAGATTTCTATCACAAAGCGTTGTTTTGTACTTTGGTGTAGTTTTAAAATTATGGGTGATTTAGGACTATGTTCTACTTCTTTTATTATTATTTGGTTTTTTCCATAATTAACAGGGCATTCTATTACTGGAATGAAATTTTTAGTATCAAATTCTTTGTTAAACTGTTTCATATATTTTATAAAGGGTATTGCATCATCAGAGTCGTTTACATTTAATTCGAATTTTTGCAGATCTGACAGTTTAAATACTGTGATAAGGATGTCGGTGTTATTAAATATATACTGAAGCATAGTTTTTACTTCTGTCCATTTTAATTCGTCTTTTCCACAGCTGATTTTTGGTATAGATAAATTTTTAATATTATTTTTGATGCAAAATAATTTTAAATTTAGAAGAGTGTAAAATACATCTTGATTGGTGGGTTTGTTATAATAATGTTCTTTGGTAATTAAATAAATAATGTATCTGAATTTTGTTTTAAAGTAGGCTAAGGAATAAAGTTGTGCGTTTTGTTTTTTCAATATTTCTACATTGCCAAATTTAAATTTAAATTGTTTTGCGATTCCGTCGTTCATGTATAAATCTCTACTCACACGGTGAGCTAGATTGTTAGTCTGCGGTGCGTTAAATAAATTACCTTCTACTTCTAGTATATTGTCGTTTGTAGATGTATTAGTCAGTTTGGTTGCCAAGTATTGTTGGTATTGTGCTAATGGGGTTTGCGATTCAGGTTGATTTGATAAATTTTGAATTTCATCAATTTTTTCAAAGGGGATGCGACTTAATGCATCCGAATTTGTGTTTAGTTTACCTTTCTTGTATATAATTTCGTAATCAAATTCCTCTAATTTTAGTCTCCAACGTATTAGTTTCTGACTGCACTGTTTTAGCGAAAAAAGCCATTGCAATGGTCTATGGTCTGTATAAATTTTGAATTTACGGCCAAAAATGTATGGTCTAAAATATTGAGTTGCCCAAACGATAGCCAAAAGTTCCTTTTCAATGGTGGAATAGTTAATTTCAGAATCATTCAATGTTCTGCTCGCGTATGCTACTGGGAGGTCATTACCTATGTCGCCTTGAGATAAGACAGCTCCGATTGCAACGTTACTAGCATCACATGTTAGATTAAATTCCTTAGAAAAATCGGGGTATTGTAAGAGCGGTTGATTAATTAACAAATTATTGCATGTGTTAAAGCACTGAATGTAGTCAGGGTTGTTAATGTCTATAGTCGCGTCTTTTTCCAAACATTTGGTCAGAGGTTTAGTTATTTTTGCAAAGTCTTTGATAAATTTTCTATAATAGCCCAAAAGTCCTAAAATCCTTTTATCTGTTTAGTAGTTTTCGGTATGGGATAATTTTGAATAGCAATTATTTTATCTGGATTAGGGCGAACACCGTCAGGAGTCACAATGTGTCCAAGATAGCTAATTTCTTTCTTTAAAAATTTTGATTTGTCTAATTGAATTTTGAAATTGGATTGTCTAAGTCGATCAAATACTAATTTTAGATTATTAAGGTGTTCCTGTAAACTAGTGCTAAATATAATTATGTCATCTAAATAGACTAGACAGATTTTATGAGTTAAACCACGTAAAATATTATCCATAACTCTCTGAAATGTTGCGGGCGCGTTTTTCAGTCCGAAAGGCATACGTAAAAATTCGTAATGCTCATCGTCAGTATTAAAGGCTGTCTTTTGTATGTCATTTTCGTTCATCTCGATCTGATGGAAACCAGATGCGAGGTCGAGTGTTGTAAAGTATTGACATCGTCCTAATTTGTCTAAAAGGTCCGTTATGTTTGGTAGTGGATATTTGTCTCCTATCGTCTTGTCATTTAGTTTCCGGTAATCTATTACAATTCGCCATTTCTTTTTAGCAGAAGCGTCGAGCTTCTTCGGGACAACCCATATTGGACTTGACCATGGCGAGTTAGATGGACGAATAATGTTCTGATTTAACATTTTTTCTATGTATGCGTACTTCGTCTTTGTGTATTTGTGGATACTTGTATGATTTAGTGTATACTGGTGCTTCATCAGTTGTTTTTATGTTGTGTTTAATTTGGTTTCTGAAACTTAAATTTTGTTCTTCTAAATGGAATATGTCCGAATATTTTTTTTATTAAGTTCAATATTTCAGTTTTTTCTTCTATATTCAAGTGGTCAGTACGAATTTTAGACGTGTTAAAGTTTTTGTTGTATGTTTGAATGCAGTTAAAATTTGGACTAGAAAATGTTACATAATCGTCAATTTTTTGGACGTTAATTATTTCTGGAATTTTAAATTTAATTTTTGCATTAGTTGGATTTCTGATTGTACACAAACAGTGATAGTGGTTAGCTTCAGTCACGCACTCGGGAATAGATAAATTTTGAAACTTGATATATGGAACTAGTACAGTACCGTATTCAACATTTATTTTAATTTTAATAATTTGTTCTGATTGAGGTTCTATTATTTCTTCTGTATCTTTTATAAATTTATTAGAACTAACTTCTTGTTTTATTTTATTTTTATTATCAAGGTAATGAATTTTTAATTTTGAATTAGGGGAAATAATTAAATCATTTGAGGTGTCAATTAAGATTTTAAGCTTTTTAAAATTATCCATGCCGAGTAACATATCGAATTGGTCATGAAAATTAAATAAATGGTATTTTAACTTTGGAATAGTTTCGTTACTTGTATTAAATATTTTTGAAATGGGTACATGGGTACTATACAACTCTGTGGATGTGCCATGAGCTGTGGTTATTTGAAATGGATCTCGAGTGATAGAATTTTTATAGAATTTGAATGCAATATTTGGTTTAATGAATGATTTAGTACTACCTGTATCTATCAGTACCTTAAAGTTATTTTCGGGGAATATTATAAATGGAAGTTTGCTTTGATTTATTGTGCAGTTCATTAGTTCAAAGTGAGTTGCGAAATTTGATCTTGTACCGAGGTTGTTCCTCTAAAAAATTACTTTCGTCGGATTGAATTTCGTCTGTGTTTCGATATTCCGATCGTTCGAATATTTGTTCATAATTATCGGTTATGTCGTTATCGGGATAGGCGTAATTTTCCGCATGGTCAATTGATTATATTATACAATTCTTCAGAATTGAAATTAGGTCTTTGTTGATAATTTGCGGTCGCATTACAGAACCTATTCTTGGTCGTTTTGGGGTTGGTGTAACTTGATTAAAAGTTTGATTCCTAATTTGATTTCCGGAATTATTTCCAAAATTATTTCTTTGCATATTTGGGTTCAAATTTGAGTTCCTATTAAATGGATAAGAGTTTTGTTGCGTATAAAACGGTTTAGTTGGTTGGGGTAACGAATATCTTGGTGCAAAATTTTGCGGATTAGGTTTTTGATTAAATTTTTGTGGTTTATTCGTATTATTAAAAGTTCTAACATTTGTTAACGTATCATTAAATTGAAAATCATTGGTGAGCATGCACAATGCTTCATTTCAATTTCTGGGATTCTTAGCACGCATTAATTGTCCTATTGGTTCTTTCAACCCCCTTAACAATATTCTTAAAGCATAATTTTGAAAGTATGTAATTAAAACTTCTGCTTCGCCATCTGCAGAATTTGTTTGAATGTACGATATTTGCAAATTTAAGACCTGTTGTAATTTATTGTAATATTCAAATACAGATTCTCTATCGTTTTGCTTTAGTTCGGTCATTTCGAGACAAAGAGTGTAACTATCGCGTTTGTCCGCGTATGTGCTTACTAAAGGAGTTTTTAAATTATTCCAAGTTTTGATTACACAACTGGATATGTTTACAGCTGCTTCACCTTTTACTTTTGCTCTAATAGTGCTCATAAGATATTTATTTTGAAAATCTGCAGGGTTTGTTGCAATGTAAAATTTAGTAACTAATTTTTGGCAGATTTCAATGAATCTAGGTAAAAGTTCGCGTTCACCTCTAAATTCTGGAATCATATCCAAGTATTCTTTTCTTAATTCGGTAGCCATTGTTATTTGGTTAACGCTAACTTGTAAAGAAGTTTGTTTTAATATAACTGGAATTTTAGTTTTTAGATTTGAGATTTGATTACGATCTTCTAGATCGAAGTCGGATTCAGAATTTGTACTCGAATCTGAGTTAAAATGTAAATTTCCTCTAAGAAACATAAATAGTACTCACAGCAGAAATAACAGCACACGCTTCATTTGCCCTGAAGTTGATGCTGGCTGCGAATTTAATTGCGAAGAAGACTGGGCGGCTGATGTGCATTCAGCTGGGCTCCAGAAGACGACTTCGTTGATGGACTTGTATGTTACTTGTTGTTGTATGGTTCACGGGTATTCACCGTGACGTAGTGTTGAATTTTCTGACACTATTTTTTACCACGAATAATGTTCGAGAAGCCAAATAAATCACTGGAGTGAACCGGATTATATTCGTTAATCCGTTTTAGCTAGTCCTACCAGGACTGCGCCAATTAACTTTCAATTAACAACAAGTCACTTTTTAAAAAGTTTATTTATTACTACAACAATTATTTATGTCATTACAATATGAGTTCTGAATCTAGACTAACTATATCTTAACAATTCTATCTAAGTTGAAAAGTTCCCTAAGGAAATTCATCCGACGTTGACAAAAGTTTACGAGGACTCCTTGCACGTCAACCATTAAAAAGTGGGCAGCTGAATTTAAATGTGGTCGCACGTCTCTCGAAGATGACCCACGTAAAGGACGGCCAAAAATCGCCACCACACCGGCAATCATCGAAAAAGTGCATGATATCGTGCTGGAAGACAGACGAGTGAAGAGGAGTGAGATAGCTGAGGCTGTGGGGATATCGGAAAAAAGTGTGCGAAACATCTTGCACAAATAATTAGAGATGCGAAAGCTCTGCTCTGAATGCCGATCAAAAGCAAATGCGCAAACGATCTTCGCAGCAATGTATAGACCGATTCAATAGGGATCTGACCGATTTTGTGCGGCGATTTGTCACAATGGACGAGACATGAGTCCACTACTACACCCCAGAAATGAAACAGCAGTCCAAGCAATGGATGGAAGCCGGTGGTTCAGCGCTAAAGAAAGCGAAGTTGATCGCATCTGCCGGAAAAATCATGGCCAGCGAGTTTTGGAATGCGAAAGAGATCCTGTTAAATGATTACCTTGGAAAACGCAGAACAATTACAGGCGAATATTACTCAAACTTTCTTGACCAGCCAGATGCCAAAATTTGCGAAAAGAGGATTGGCTTAACGCGAGGGACTACATATTCTTTAATAAATTTTATCATATCTTTTTCAAAATCATTTTTTGAAAACTGTACTAGAATTCTTTGTTTATTTTTATGAAGTTTTAATATAGTGGGATTCGGAGGTTTGTATTCGATTTCGGATATTATGATTTGATTTTTACCGTAGTTTACGGGGCATTCAACTATCGGGATACCGATTACAGGATTTTCTACGTTGGAGTGTATTGTTTCATCACTATCGTCAGATGCGTTGTCATTAAAATTTTGTTTATCGTTGCCTACTTCAACTATTAAAGATTCAGAGTCGTCGGGAGTATTATTATCGTTAGGATCTAATAATTTTTCGTTAAAGTCGTCTATGTATTTTTGAAATGCAGTTATGTCTGTTTCGTTGATGTTAAGTTCTACTCGTGGTAATAATTCTAAGTCCGGTCCAGTATACGCGGATATTGTTACGTCTGTATCTTGAAAAATGTACTGAATCATCGTTTTTATATCTGTCCAGTCTTTCTTGTCTTTACCATATGCTAGTCTGGGAATTTTTAAATTTTTGATATTATGTTTCAGTAAAGGTCTTTGAAACTTAATAGGGTGTAAAATGTATCTTGAAGAGATCGTTTATTAAAGTAATAATTTTTTATTATAAGATTTAAATAATTTTGATGTTCAAATGTATTATTATCTTTTAATTTAAATTGACTTGAATTTTGAAGGTCGTGTGAAATTTTACTAAGTGCGTCTGCGTTTGTAATTAGTTTTTCTTTTTTATAAACAATTTCATGATTGGATTCTTCATTATTCATGTAATTTGTGCGAGATTTAGATATGTCGTGTTTATTCTTTTATATTTCTAATAGATTTAATTTAGGGGTATATGATACATAATTATCGAATAACTTGACGTTCGGTGGTTTTAGTAATTTTATTGTTGAAATGTTTCCGAGGCGGTTTCGCATAAAAAATCGTCCGGTTCAGTGTTTGTGTCTGTGGGGAATTCGATGAAATGTTGAGCTTGTTCGTATGTGTTATCTGTGTGCGTGTCATATTCATACTCGATTGTCTCACTGTCTATGTTATATAATTGTTCAGAATTTACATTTTCTTTTGGTCTAAAATTTTGGTAACCGTGAGATGGTCCTGGTCGTGGTTGATGTGTGTTATTTGTAGATATACTCATGGGTGTTGGACTTGGGAATCGTTGTCTGAAGTTTTGATTTTGTGTGATTTTACTTCTATTAGGTTGAAAGTTTTGATTAAAATTTCTATTAAATGGTTTATTTACGTGTGGTACGTAATTTGTCTGGTATAATGGTTTAGTCTGGTTAAACTGTTGTGGTTGATTAAATTTTGGTGTGATTTTCTGTGTATTATTTTGTGGTTTGGGATTTTTAGTAGTTGGGATGTCGAACTGAAAATCGTTCGTTAACATGCTTAATGCGGAATTTAAATCTGCGGGGTTTTTAGCCCTCATAAGTTGTCCTATTGGTTCTCTAAGACCTCGTAATAATATGCGTAACGCATAATTTTGAAAATAGCGCGATAAAGGAGCGGCTTCGTTGGATTCACTAGGATCCGAATGAGTTTTAATATAAGAGATCTGAAGATTTAACAAATGTTGTAACTTGTTATAAAAGTCAAAAGGTGTTTCATTATATGACTGTTTTAATTCAGTCATTTCTATGGCAAGTGTGTATGTATCGCGTTTGTCAGCGTACGTATTCGTTAGAGCAGTTTTTAATTCTTTAAAATTTGAAATGGTACAGCTCGCAATATTAACTGAGGCGTCACCTTTTATCTTTGACAATATTGTGGACATTAGATATTCGTTTTGAAAATCTGTTATATCCGTTGTGTTATAAAATTTAGTTACCAATTTCTGACATATTTCAAGAAATCGGGGTAAAAGTTCGCGTTCCCCATGGAAATCGGGAATCATATCGAGATATTCTCGTTTTAATGCTGGCATTGCCATTTTTATTTGATTAAAATTAAATATTGGATTTTTAATTAATGATTTTGAGACTATTTTATTAGTCAAAATATTTGGAGACAGTTCACTTTCGGAACTGGAGTCAGAATCAGAACTTGAGTCAGTATTAATTATTACTTTAGAACCTCTAAAAGACAAAGTACTTACAGCAGAATCAGCGTCTTCATGTGCGTTGAAGATTTTGACCCGTGCGAAGTTGAGACGTTCCGATGTTCCCTCGGACTGCTCGAGATGCCTTCGAAGTTGACGTGGATGTCGTGTGTCCGATGTTCTCTCGGCCACAGTAGACGGTGCTGCGATGCTTGATATGTGTTCGGCGACAGGAGTCACTTTTACTTATCAATTTTTGATCGATTTAAATTCGTAATTTGCCTCAAATCGTTAAAAACGAACCAGTACTACTTATCGATAGTGCTATATGGCAAATCCTACCAAGACTGCGCCAATAATAGTTCGATCTACGCAAGTTGATTTTGTAAAAAGATATTTATTCGAACACTAGCAACGATGTTGCTTGGTACAAGCTTGATTCTAGACTAACTTAAAACTATGTTACATCTTACAAAGAATAAAGCAACTAATCAACGTAGTATAATACCTTAAGATAAACAATATACTACTAAGCATTATTATAGGGGAGCTACGGCAAGATATCTTATATATATATATATATATATATATATATATATATATATATATATATATATATATATATATATATATTATATATATATATATATATATATATATATATATATATATATATATATCTATATATATATATATATATATATATATATATATATATATATATATATATATATATATATATATATATATATATATATATATATATATATATATATATATATATATATATATATATATATATATATATATATATATTTTTTTTTTTTTATTGAATAATGCTCTACACGGCACATGACTTGTAACAAAATTGTATTATAACTTCCTGTAACAATTATTATTTGATTTCTCCTGTACTAATTGTACTATGGTCTCTTGGAAATAAAACCGGATAAACTTTGAAAATATTTACCGATTCACTCAAAATTTTATTAAATCTGATTTCGGATTCATGATCAGTAACCTCGAAAACCCTCGTATACCAAATTTAGTGCAAATTGGTAGATATTTCCAAATTTCATCCGCCATCTTAAATCCGCCATATTATATTTATCAAATATGATTTCGAATCCGTGATCTGCTCACTTAAAAACGGCAGCATACTAAATTTAGTGCAATTCGGTTGATTATTTAAAATTTAACATCGTTTCCCAAATTTTGGCCGCCATTTTGGATTCGCGATGTTGGATTTTTTCAACCAACTGCAAAAATTTTTGAGGGGTGTTTTTCCGCTACAATTTAAGTAAAAAAAAACGACCCAATCGGTTGAGAATTTTTTTTCTATTCGATTTTTAGTACAGGCGCTAGATTTTTTTGTGGTTTCCGGCAGCCATTTTGAGCCCCCATTTTAAAATATTTAAAAGCGCCATACGGCATTCGAAAGTAGACTTAAAAAGGAAAATTTTAAGCCCAAAATCATAAAGATCGGTTAAGACCACATCTGGCCGCAGAGGTGTTCCGGTTGAGAAAGAACGTCCCATATTTATATATATATATATATATATATATATATATATATATATATATATATATATATATATATATATATCTGGCCGCAGAGGTGTTCCGGTTGAGAAAGAACGTCCCATATTTATATATATATATATATATATATATATATATATATATATATATATATATATATATATATATATATTTATATACATATTAATATATATAAATATATACTTGTAGCAAACTTGTTAATATGTTAACCCTAATTTCTCAAATCGTTGTTTGTACCTAAATATATATATATATATATATATATATATATATATATATATATATATATATATATATATATATATATATATATATATATATATATATATATATATATATCTGGCCGCAGAGGTGTTCCGGTTGAGAAAGAACGTCCCATATTTATATATATATATATATATATATATATATATATATATATATATATATATATATATATATATATATATATATATATATATATATATATATTTATATACATATTAATATATATTAATATACATATTAATATATATTAATATACATATTAATATATATTAATATACATATTAATATATATTAATATATACTTGTTGTTAATTGAAAGTTAATTTATATATATATATATATATATATATATATATATATATATATATATTGTAGCAAACTTGTTAATATGTTAACCCTAATTTCTCAAATCGTTGTTTGTACCTAAATTACAAATAAACTTTAAATAAATTTCACAGTAAGTTGTTTAAGCTTGGCGTTCACACAAATTAAATATCACGCAACGAAAAACAAACATTTCGTTTGCCCTCACATAGTTCTCAACCCTCCGGATAATTTAATTTTGGAATAATTGTTGAAAAAGTTATAATTAAAACAATTTTTTAACAATTAATTTTAATTATTACTATTAATCACATCACATACCCTTCACATTATTTTTGACACAGCATTATTTATTTATACGATCATTTATAATACAGCAAATAATTACAAAATATTGTTATTTTAAAAACTTCTGTTATTATCACGGTAACGAATTTAATTATTAAAACAAAAACTTCTTAAATGAATATGGTGTTACATCTGTATATACTTAATATATAGTTTATGATTTTAACATTTTGTCTAAATTAAGCTTTTTATTTTTCATGTTCAAGATGTAAATTAGCATTTGTCAGTATCGTGCGAGGAGTTATCGAGTAAACTGTGTATTTTGTTTGTGGGGATTAAAAGTGAATCAGCATATAATAAATTTACAATTTTTTTTTTAACTTATTTATATTTACATTAAATCCATTCTTCTTTCACCATTATTTACAAAATCGTTTATAACATTCTGGTTTGAATAGTAGGAAATTTAATAATTTTTTTTCTAATAATAATAAACGATAAACTAATTAATCTGTCTTGACTTATTGTATTACGAGCATAATCTCGGCAAAAGCTGTCAAATATAACCTGGGGAGCTAAGAATCAGCTTGCATGACCGATGTGTGCATCTCGTTTATTTAGTGCTCATGTTCATGATTGCATAAATACATATTTTTATATTTTCCAAACTATACAAACATAAAAATTAATAAATATAAATAAAATATAAGGTAGTCATAAGGAATCTATATTATTAATTTGAATTATGTAATTACTGAAATATTTATAGGGTGTATATAGCACACCTTGCACGCAACAAGAATTTACCTGTAGTACTTATAGCGAAAATTTATTATAAACTTCAGTAATTTCTCAGGCAAGACGTGTATAAAATATAACTTCCTAAATGTGATTGATAACAAACCTATTTTCTCTGATTCAGTTCAATTAATAGAAACACAAAAGAATGTTAGAAAGAAATATTAGAAGGGATTTACAGAAGATATCTTTGTTTCGTTTGTTAATTTAACATAATTTCATCACGCTTTAGTTTTCTCTTCATTTTATTCCTACATCATCCTAAGTCTGTACAAGTATGTGCCAGCCGCATTGGCATATTAGGGCGCTGTCACATTATCAAATCTCCGTATTAATATTAATTTACTTTTATTCAAATCCTATTTCAGATTCATACAGAAAACGTATCAGACGTATCAGACGTATCAGACGTCATATACGTGCCATCACCTTATACTGCGTTGACAGAGCCGTGGGGTACCTACCTCCAAACAACCAGTTTCATTATGGAGTCTAACTGATTCCGCAAGACTACGTTTCGACTATTTATTTAATATATGTGTTGGCGCGAATAGACGTGCTTTTTTTTTGTCGCTCCGTTAAATTTAAAATATAGTAAAAAGTATCGTGTAAAATAATCTCATGATTATGGCTAATATACATATTAGTGCATTTGCTAAAGAAGCCGGGACGTTCATCTTTTCTGACAAACTTGTCGACAAAGTGTTAGTGTGTCACGATCAAAGGTTGGAAAAGCAAAAGACGTATTACGAAAGTATCATTGCCTGAACTGTCAAGTGAAAATAAGCTTCTGGAAAATCAACTGAACCAGCAAAAGCAATATTCTCGTAGTAATTGCATCCGTGTCTGCGGCATTCCGGAAGCCGCTAAAGAAAATACCGAGGAGGTTCTGCTCTCCGTGCTTAGTAATAAGTTAAAGGTGAATCCTGAGCAAATTGATAGATTGTCACCGAACAGGTAAAAGACATTCATCATCCATTTCAACCAGTCAATGCAACCCCCGGCCCCTAGGCGTGAAATTTACTTCATATAAGAATAGAGCTATCGTACTTAAAAAAAAAGAAAAATAGTAATACAAAGGTTGTCAAGAGAGAAGACTTGACTAAACCAAAACTCGAACTCTCAAAAACAGCCGGTAACAAATATGGTTATAAAAATGTTTGGTCAAGTGATGGTATCGTTTATATAAAAATTAATAATTTAATTGAAAAAGTCACTCACTCCGATTTTATAGAAATTTAATTGTAATATATATATATATATATATATATATATATATATATATATATATATATATATATATATATATATATATATATATATAATATATATAGATATATATAATATATATAGATATATATAGATATATATTAAAATAGAAGTAATACAAAACCTTCAGATTCCAAAAACCGTAAAAGAAATAAAATCATTTTTAGGCAAACTTTCATGGTATCGAAGATTTATTCCAAATTTCTCAAAATTAACCAAACCCTTCACAAACTGTTTACGAAAAGGATCAATAATAGATATTCATGATAACGAATATAAAGAATGTTTTATACAAGCAAAAAGACTGATCACGAATCCACCAATACTCGCATTCCCCGACTTTAATAAAAATTTTATACTAACCACGGACGCCTCTGACTATGCCAATGGGCGCGGTGTTGTCTCAAAACCATGACCTACAAGAAAAACCTCTTGCTTACGCATCAAAAACTTTTAATTCCCACGAACAAAACTATGCCACCATAGAAAAAGAATTGAAAGCGATAGTATGGGCTATTCAAAATTTCAAACCTTACCTATACGGGAGAAAATTCGTCATACGAACAGACCACAGGCCGCTCGTCTGGCTTTTTAATATGAAAAACGCGAACCAGAAATTAATGCGTTGGAAAATTGAACTCAGTGAATATAATTTTGAAATAGAATATATCTCAGGAAAAACAAATAAAATCGCAGACTTTTTAAGTAGAATCAGAAATAAATTCAAAATTAATCACAAAATAGGCGATGTAACAACAACCCCCGTTTTCGCACATTGCATCTCGAAAGATTACAAATTCGGCAAAGGATTAGCAAAACAAATTGATGATCAATTTAATAGTAAAAGTTTATGTATAAATAAATTATCAAATAAAATTATAATCCAAAATGAATATAATAAACAAATTTTTCATTTATTCTCAAAAGAATTATACAATGAAGAATGTAATAAAAAATTACTAAAACAATCACTAGTTCAATTACGCGACTATTTAATAAAAAACGATATATACGAAATTAACATTCCTTACCTATCATGTGGTTGCGACAGACTACCAAAAGAAGAATTGAATAAAATCTTAATTTCAATATTCGAGAACACCTGCATACAAATTAATATTTACTCATTACCCGAAAATTTTGCATTAAGCGACGAATTAGAATCGAGAATTGAATTAGAAAAAATTATAGAACAAGACGATGACTCAATAAAGACAATAATTGACACACAAAATGACACTGACACCATACACAGTGCTCAAGAACACCCTGACAACGGTCTAAAAATTCTGGACAATAGAATAAACGTAGCCGATAACCAAATCATATTTTCTTTCGATTCGAAATATGATGTAAAAATTATACGACTCTTCGGAAATAAAAAACAACGATTAATTGTAACCCTTGAAGAAAATAAAGTAGAAAAACAATTACAAGAATTTATAAAAAATTATGTTATACCAAAAATTAGATATTACTGTATATGTAATGACAAAATCTCTAAATTCTTAAATCAAATTATTCAAAAGGACTTTGAAATAAATAGCATCAATATTATTAAAGTTAATAAAGAAGTAGATGACATAGAACAATTAGATGAACAAAATGAAATAGTATACTCATACCACATAGGAAAGACAAACCACCGCGGAATTATGGAAACGTACAATAAATTAAAAGCAAAATATTACTGGCCCAAAATGATAAATACCATCACTTCATTTATAAATAACTGCCAAATATGCAAAGAATGTAAATACGACAGAAAACCCATACAACTCACCGATAACCTTACCGAAACACCCGAACGACCCTTTGAAATAATTAATATCGACTTACTAACCCTCGACGGACAACATTACTTAACGATATACGACCAGTTCTCAAAATACGCACAAATATACTTAGTTAAGACAAAAGAAAGTAAAGGCATAGTGAAAATTTTAGAAACATTTATTAGAATAAAAATACCCCATAGAAAATTAATATGTGACCAAGGTTGCGAATTCAACAATATAACCCTGCGAACATTTTGTCATAATAACCAGATCGAGTTACACGTAACATCAGCCCAAAATCCAAAATCAAATGCCATAGAAAGATTTCACTCAACACTAATCGAACATTTAAGAATCAAAACACGAACTGATAATCTGAAACCCTTAAAAGAACTAATAAATGACTGTATCTTCGCATACAATAACTCAATTCAATCAACCACAAATATGACACCAAACGAAATACTTTATGGTAAAGACTACACAAACTTAAGACCAAAAGAAAATACTCAAAACAAATTACAGAATTACGAGGAAAGACGACAAGAAGAAATAGAACAAGTAAAAATTAATATTAACAAAGAAAAACAAAAACGGTATAAAAATCCTAAAGAAGATGATAAAATCGATAAATTAAAAAATCTTACAGAAGCATATATAAAACAAAATCCCCGTTTAATAACTAAATTTAAGAAACCATTATATGTAAAAACAAAAATTAGAAATTATGATGATAAATATAGAACAATATACGCGAAAGATAAAATAAGAGAACGAAAAGTAAAAATTGATAAAATTAAAATTTAACTGTTTCAGAATCCCTCTTGGATTCGCAGATGTTAAAAATATCACTATCAACCCCGGATTCTTGTTACACACTATCGGCGAATGCCACCTAAGAGAAAACGAACAACTACACTACTTTTATAACGACATAAGCCCCATATACGATGAATACCTAAAACTAAAACAAATCATCGACAGAGAAATAAAACAACTAACAAATGAGACATTCTTCTTTGAAAGCGGTCAAATTATAAATTACGTGTTCAACGAATTAGAACAGAACATAATTAAGTTATTTAATAAAAGAGCCAAAAGAGGAGTAATTAACGGGCTAGGAACGATAATAAAATCTATAACCGGAAACCTCGACGCCTCCGACGAAGAGCGATACAAGCTAATACTAGAACAACTCAGTAATAACCAAAAAACACTACAAACACAAACAAATGAAATAGTACACCAACAACAAACACTCACAGAAAAATTTAATAAAAATCTACAAAGTATAAACCTTAACGAAAACAAATTACAAGAATCACTTAACGAAATTATAAATAAAAAAGGAAGGAAATTGGAAAACATTTATACACGTAGAGATACAGATTAATAAAATATTAATTTACATCCAACGACTTAAAAATACAGTGGACAATGTTATAAAATCATTAGAATTTTGTTCATTGAATCAATTAGATATCACCATCATAGATCCTAATAGCCTCCTGAATATTACTCAAAACCCGAACATCCTTCAAATGATTGAAACAATACACGTCTCATGCACACTACAGAATAATAAAATACACATTCTTTTAGCCGTCCCAAATTACACAAACAATCTATACAAACTGCAACAATTCACACCTACACCATACTACGACTCTGTATATAAACAAATATTGGAAGACAATACTATATATGTTAAATATGATAATAAAAATATACGTATTTCTAAGTTTATTAATAATAAATATTGTATCTCAAATTATAACCCTATAAATAGCTGTATTAATAATATATTAGATAGGCAAGTATATGATGATTGTTTAAGTAAACAAATAACAGAAAAAAATTATATTTCTCAAATACCGTTCACAAATAAAATAATAATCTTTTCACCAAACTTACAGAAATTAGAATTTAACTGTGGAAATAATTATAAATATAAACAATTACAAGGCATCTTCCTTAATGAACAAGATACGTGTGTTATTAAAAACTGGCAATTTCAAAAATATAAACCCCTGTATCAAGAATATATCTTTGATGATTTAAAAGCTATAGAGATAAAAAAAGTACCCCAAATTCGTAAAATAAATGAAATAAAATTAAATACTACACACTTGAAACAAATTGAATCCATTAAACAAATCAACAATCAACATATACCCATACTTTATGTAACGTTTTTCTTTATGTTTATTATTATTATTATTTTAGTATTATGTAAAAATGTTGTGTTAGAAAATATAAGAAAAGAAATGTTACTATTAATGAGAATAAAGATATAGAAATAAATCCTTGTGAATAACGTTATTTCTTGATGGGGAGGAATTATGAATCCCGAAACGCTGAAGTTTCATTATTTGATACCAGAAACAACGTTATCTCTATCTTAAGAATGTAAGAAAAACACGTAATAAAAATACATAAATAGGAGTAAGAAATGTAATTAGAGCACTTCTTGTATCACTTGTCTAAGATAGACCACGTCGGTCTAGCTTACTGTTGTAAACAAATAAACCAAGTTTTAAAACTAAAATCAGTTGTTTGATTTCATTTTTTTTATTGAAAATCAAATTCAAAATCAAAATTTATATATATATATATATATATATATATATATATATATATATATATATATATATATATATATATATAATAATAATAATAATAATAATAATAAAATACTTTATTGGCAAAAGTTCAGCCGAAGCTGTTCTAACACTTAACCTTTTCGATACAAAAATAAAATGTTACAATGTTAACTAATATGACATGATACCCAGAATTTTAACAAATGTTACATGTAAAAATATATACATATATACATTATACACATACAAATACATACATAAAGAAACAAACTATTTATGAGAACATAATGAAGAGAGTCATGTCGTTTAATGAGAAAGAAGTTTAAATGTTATATTAATAAATATGTTTTAAAATGCTTAGAAAATGATGTGATAGTAAGCGATTTGAAGTTATTAGGTATTTTATTATATGAATGAGGACAATTATAACTGAAACTACGCTGAAATAAGGATGAGCGATGAGCTGGAATGTGTATGTTAAAATGGGCCCTGAAATTACGTTTGTGTAACGATGAGCGAAATGATATTTTATTAAATAGATAAGATGGAGATTTAGTTACTACTACGCGATGCACTAGACAAGCAAAGTGGTGTATTCTACGTTGCTGCATATTTAGCCATCCAAATTGTGAAATAAATGCACTTACTGAATCACGCTTCCTCAACCCCAACACAAATCTCACACACATATTTTGCACTCTCTGTATTCGCTGTGTGTCACGTAATGTAAGACAGTGACCATAAATGACATCACAATAATTAAACACAGAGAGTACAAGCGAATCCGCAAGTATCAATTTGTGTTTAGTTGACAGTACAAAACGATTCATATACAGATTTTTCAGTGCTAAATATGCCTTTTTAAGTAATAAATTTACATACTCAGCAAACCTAAATTCACTGTCAATTAGTAAACCCAGATTTTTATATTTATCTACAATCCCGAGTCTGATGTTGTTTAACTGAATGTTGATTCTATTACTAACTAATAAATCTTTCCTCGTGTTATTATTACCGAACAACATTACAGCACATTTTTTTTCATTTATGACTAAACAATTATTCTTTGAGTAGTCAGAGATTACTTGTAGATCCTTATTAATGATGACCATGGCCTGCTCGTAATCAGCTGGCGAGAAAGGTAAATAAATCAGTGTGTCATCGGCATATATGTGCATATTACAATGTGTGATAGCTTTAAAAAGATCGAAGGTGTACAGAGAAAAAAATAATGGCCCGCAAATTGATCCTTGTGCAACACCTTGTAAAATATTTAGAGATTCAGATGTATTGAACCCACTCACCACCCTCTGCGTTCGATTGGCAAAATAATTGGCTATTAATTGTCTACTAGTAACATCGAAGCCAAGATATTTTAGTTTCGCAATTAATAATTCATGATTGACTGTGTCCAATGCTCTGCTGAAATCTAAAAGAACTAGAAGTACCATTTTCTTATTATCAATTTGATGTATAATATCATCAATAATTGTGGTAAGCGCAGTTGTTGTACTAAATCCTGGTCTAAACCCAGATTGAATTTCAGGGAGGCAATTTATATTTTTAATGTAATCTGAGATTTGTTTAGACATTACTCTTTCAAAAATTTTTGATAATGTAGGTAGAATACTGATAGGACGTATGTCATTGTAGGAGGTAGGATTTTTAGTTTTGGGAATGGGTTTAACTATAGCAGTCTTCCATAAATCAGGAACTGTAGAAGATAAAATACATGAATTAATTAAATGAGTTATCTGAGGTAGAAGTGAAGGTACAATAAGTTTAAGCATTCTTAAATTGATGCCGTCTGCACCCATAGCATTGGAATGAAGAGATTTAATAATGTAGTGTACTTCTTCTTCACCTATGACGTGAACTGAAAAGGTATTAATCGTATTAATATTATATGAATGATTATTATAGTAATGTAGAGTTTGTTGATTAGGATGGGGTATATTGGAGAAACCTAGGAAATGCTTATTCACTGCGTTTACATCAGAAGTGATATGTGAAAGGTCAGGACAGTTTTTTACATTAATGTTAAATTCTTTCAGAGAATTCCACAAATCAGATTTACAAGTATTAATTTTATGCTCTAAATAAGCTTTCTTTTCAAGTCGAACAGATTTAGTAACTAAATTGCGTAGCTATTTATAGTACTCCCAGTGTGCAAGAGATCTAGTTCTTCTGAAGTCAGATAGAGCACTATTTCTAAGACTAATCATGAGTTTTAATATGTCAGTAATCCAGGGTTTCAGTGGTTTACGTAGAACTATACGTTTTTCTGGCATGAAGAAGTCAAAAATATTGATAAAATTTTCATTAAATATTGATAACTTTATATTAATATCACTGGATACATAAAAATTATGCCAATCAATATTATTAAGAGCGACGAAAAATTCAGAATAATTTGCGTTTTTAAAGTCACGAATGATAATTTCATTTGCTTTTTTAATATTACATTTAATATTTAGATTGAGGAGAGTGAGAAGGTGATCAGATACATCATGGGTATCAACATTTACAACTTGCGAGCATATTTCAGTATTTGATGTTAAAATTATATCAATCAGAGTTTCTGTAATATTTGTAATACGCGTAGGTTCTGTCACAATTTGCTCTAAATCAAACTGACTAGTTAACACATTGAATAATTGTACAGCCGAGTTGTTCATATTCAGTAAGTTAATATTTATGTCCCCTAGACAAAATAAACAATCAACTTGAGGAAAGATATCACCAAATGTCAGTTCAAGATTAGTAATAAAATCATTGATATTAGCAGACGGAGGTCTGTATATCGCACCAAACGCGAATTTTTTACTATTAATTTTTAGAACTATCCAACATTGTTCAAGTGATGGCGTATTAACATTAATCTCATTATCATATGGGATCACGTATTTTACGAGGCTTGATTTTAAATACACTCCAACACCACCACCTCTACCAACTCTATCGTTTCTAAAAAGCGTATAACCTTGTATAGTAAAATTATTACTGTCATCAGTATCATTCAGCCATGTTTCGCTAATACATAAAATATCAACATCATTATCTAAAAGAATATCGTCAAATTCAGCAAAGCGAGATGACAAACTTCTTACATTTAAATGTCCAACTTTCATCCTAACCAAAATTAATTAATTTACAAAATAAAAGAAAGAGAAAACAAAAAAGGAAAAGTAAAGATTAAATTTTAATTAACAAAGCAACGAATCAAACAAAAAAAAAATATTCGAAGCCTACCCTGTGTAGTTTCAATGAGCACTCAGTGTGCGTGCATCTAAGACAACAAACATACAAGGTTAATTCAATAAATAATTTAATTAGTTTGCACGACTATACAAGTAAAGTCCGCAAAAAAAAAAATTAGATTTTAATGTCATTGACCTCTTTTAAACTATTTACCTTACAAATATGATTACCCACTTTTATATGGATAGTGCCATCACGAGACCAAGTGTTATTTAGACCAAAACGCTTTTTAGCCGCATTTAAAACTTCAAGTCTTGATCGTGTAAGATCTTCACGAACCACAATACCCGTTCCTTTTAAATGTTTCTTATTATTAAAAATATGCGCTCGGTCGTTGTATCTTACGAACTTAATAATTAAAGGACGGCACTTATCTTTTTGATGAACTCCCAACCGGTGACATCTATCTATAGAAGATTTGTCCAAATTGATGTGCAACTTCTCCCGGCAGATCTGCTGTACCACGGCATCAGGAGACTCGTTGATCGTCTCGGGCACTCCGAATAAACGAAGACAGTTTCTACGGCTGTATTGCTGTAGTTTGTCGATCTCTTCAGTAAGCACCTCAATCTTACGATCTTTTTCCTCCAGTTGTTGTTGGAGGGTAACTAACTGATTCGAAAGAGCATCGAATTTTGCAGCAAGTACAGTCTCCATTTTTATTGATACCGCTTCTACCACTTTATTGATGAACACATCAGAATTGATCACATCATACACAGACTGCTTCACCAAGGTTGCGAGTTCTTCCTTTTGAGCACGGGTGACCATTTTAAATGATAAATTTTTTTAAACAAAAGTAAATAAAAAAAAAAAATTACAGAGAAGTTAATTAGCACGCACAGCGGACACGTCTACACTCTGACAAGGTTGAACATCGAATCGAATATATATATATATATATATATATATATATATATATATATATATATATATATATATATATATATATATATATATATATATATTTATATATATTTATATATATTTATATATATTTATATATATTGATATATATTTATATATATTTATATATTTATATACATATATATATATATATATACTAGCTATTACCCGCGACTTCGTTCGCGTGGTCTACAATTTAATGCGAGTACCCCGCATGCGTTTCATTGCAACTCAAAGAAAGTGTTTGTGTTCAGCTGTCCATGTGAGAAGCATGGATTTTCCAAGTTTAGTCCACACACTTGTAGCGACTGTCCCAGTGCTTTGTTGACGGACATTGCAAATGCGAGTCGTACCGGAAACTGCAAACGTCTGAATTCGAATGGCATAGGACTGAAGCTTTGTTATACCTATATGTTAAGATTAGTTTTCGTCTGTACCTATACCAAATTTAAATCGAATCAGTGCAGTACTTTTTAGGATAGCTAGCGGCCATTTTGTTTCAAGACGGTGGATTGAAGCTTTATTATACCTATATGTTAAGATTGGTTCCCGTCTATGCTTACACCAAATTTGAATCGAATCAGTATAGTACTTTTCAGGATAGCTAGTGGCCCATTTTGTTTTAAGATGGCGGACTGAAGTTTTATTATACCTATATATTAAGATTGGTTTCTGTCTATGTCTGTACAAAATAAGAATCGAATCAGTACAGTACTTTTTAGGATAGATAGCGGCCATTTTGTTTCAAGACGGCGGATTGAAGCTTTATTATACCTATATGTTAAGATTGGTTCCCGTCTATGCTCACACCAAATTTGAATCGAATCAGTATAGTACTTTTCAGGATAGCTAGTGGCCCATTTTGTTTTAAGATGGCGGACTGAAGTTATATTATACCTATATATTAAGATTGGTTCCCGTCTATGTCCGTACAAAATAAGAATCGAATCAGTGCAGTACTTTTCAAGATAGCTAGCGGCCATTTTGTTTAAAGATGGCGAAATTAAGCTTTATTATACCAATATGTTAAGATTGGTTTCGTTCTATGTCTATACCAAATTTGAATCGAATCAGTGCAGTACTTTGCAGGATAGCTAGCGGCCATATTGTTTCAAGATGGCGGACTGAAGCTTTATTATACCAATATGTTAAGATTGGTTCCCGTCTATGTCTATGCCAAATTTGAATCTAATCAGTGCAGTAGTTTTCAGAATAGCTAGCGGCCATTTGGTTTCAAGATGGTAGACTGAAGCTTTATTATACCAATATGTTAAGATTGGTTCCCGTCTATGTCTATACCAAATTTGAATCCAATCAGTGCAGTAGTTTTCAGAATAGCTAGCGGCCATTTTGTTTCAAGATGGTAGACTGAAGCTTTATTATACTAATATGTTAAGATTGGTTCCCGTCTATGTCTATACCAAATTTGAATCCAATCAGTGCCGTAGTTTTCAGAATAGCTAGCGGCCATTTTGTTTCAAGATGGTAGACTGAAGCTTTATTATACCAATATGTTAAGATTGATTCCCGTCTATGTCTATACCAAATTTGAATCCAATCAGTGCAGTAGTTTTCAGAATAGCTAGCAGCCATTTTGTTTCAAGATTATAGACTGAAGCTTTATTATACTAATATGTTAAGATTGGTTCCCGTCTATGTCTATACCAAATTTGAATCCAATCAGTGCAGTAGTTGTCAGAATAGCTAGCGGCCATTTTGTTTCAAGATGGTAGACTGAAGCTTTATTATACCAATATGTTAAGATTGGTTCCCGTCTATGTCTATACCAAATTTGAATCCAATCAGTGCAGTAGTTTTCAGAATAGCTAGCGGCCATTTTGTTTCAAGATGGTAGACTAAAGCTTTATTATATCAGT